>JAQZBX010015342.1:0-18534 GCA_029593785.1 Cabassous unicinctus
GAAGGCAAAGAAGGTACTATATCAATGCTAAAGGTCAAAAAAGAACATGGGATTTAGTTTTATGAGATGTGAATATGATCAAGCATTTTCTTTTGATTTTCTTCATTAACAAGGAGAACTTGGTCAGGCATTTAACCAATCTGTGCTCATTTATTCGTCTTTCTGAACACTGGAGAAATTCGTTTGTTTTTAGAAATAAATAAGATAAATGTGCCTGGACAGGATTTTTTAAAGTAAAGTTTCCATAATTTGTTAAGCTACCATTTGTTATTTTATTTTTTGAAGTTGAAATAAAGTTTACATTTTTAAAAAATCACTAATTCTGTCCAAACCCCTGGTTATATATCATTCTTAATCCATTTTGCAACTAGTTTGAAGGTATTCCCTCTGTCCTAGACTTCAAATTTCATACCCATACAAAAATTCAGCTGCTGAATTCTAAGCCCCAGGCACAGTCTTCTTGGGGAAAATTCCAATAGCCCTGAATGGCATCATTGTGAACGACTCCGCCATAATTAATGATGCCTCAGGAAGATTTACAATCACATGGAGGAGACAAAACAGGACTAGTACTGCTTCTGTACCTCCCCTCCTTTTATCCTCTATGAAATTTTATGGGAAATAAGTTCAATAAAAAAAGATAAGCCCTTAATCTTTCCCAGAAATCCTACCTCATTTGATGTCTACTTTGAGGAAATAATGTAGGGCACTTTGTTTCTTTTATATAGTCTACTTTGCATTTACAAAATCAAGATGGTAATTCTGACCCACTGGCTAAAATGATCAGAAGGCCAGAAGGATTTTTAAAAACCTTTGTTGTGTTTTGCTAATGTTCAATCTTCATAGGGGAATAGATTTCCAAGAGGCAATGCCTTCATTAGTAATAAACTATTAACAGTAATAATAACCACAGTAACAAATTAGTGACAACCCATTATGTATCAGGCATTGTGTACAACTTTATACCTCAAGCAACTCTAGAAGGTAAGCATTTGTATTCTTAGTTAACAGATGAGGAAAGGAGGCTCAGAGTAAATTAACTTACCCGAGGTCGTACAGATAGTATATGACAGAGCAGGAATTTGAACCTAAGTCTGTCCTACTCCAAAGCCAGCCCTATTTCTTCTATAAAATGAAGACTCATTATTAACTATTCTGTTAATAGCATAGTGATTTTTTAAAGATACAATATAACCAAATAATCATAATGACAATAGTAATTGTTAAATTATTATAATAGAATAGATGTTATATGTGTTATTATTATGATCTTGCATTTGAATAGAACTTTGTACATTTGAAAGTATGTTCCTATCATCTAAGTCAATTCTCAGAATAATTCTGTATATTTTAAAGCTATTTCTAAACCTCTAATACTAGACTGCAGGTTTATTTTAATAGAAAAAGATTTCTAAAATTTCTGATACAGTTTGGGATGAAAAGGTAAAGCAGGAATCACTCTGTGGTAGAAATTTTCTTATATAGAACAGGATAAATTTTCTCCCTTGGAAAAAAGGAAGGAAAATTCATATTGTGTTTAAGATTCATCTATTGTGTTTGGATTAAAATGTATTATACAACTATGATAATGCATACTCAGAAGAATGTTTTGTTTTATTAATCTTTTCTCCCTAAGTTATAATATGCTAGTTCTTTTAATAATAATTAGATTGTCATTCCTCTGGCTGATGTTTAGAAAGTAATAGCCAATGAGGAATGACTCATTGAGTAACAGGCCAACTTGCTTTTAAAAACACAAGAGCTGGGAATGGGAGAACACACTATAAAAGTTCTGTGCCCTAGTTACAAACTGGGTCTGCTAAAGTTGGGCATTACTCCCAGGCTGGTGGATGGCCTCCTGAGACTCAAGCTTACCTTCTCCATCACAGGAAAGATAAGGGCCTGGGCAATCGCCTAATGGCTTCCAAAGGGCCATTAACATAGCACTGACTATAAACCCCATGCTTCCTAGGGAAGAATTTCTGCATGAGGTAGAGTTCTCTTCTGATATTGGAGCTAGGTGTTGTTTGGGGCAAGGAGGGGAAAAAAAAAGGGAGTTCTGATGCAGGCACCATTTATTTTTGTCCACAGCTACCAAATCTAAATATATATTCTCTTACCTTTAAGTACTTGGAATGCTGTATGTTTGTGTTAAGCTGAATAATGGCCTCCCAAAGATATCCATGTCCTAATCCCCAGAACCTGTGAATGTTACCTTATATGGCAAAAGGGACTTTACTGATGTGATCTAGTTAATGATCTTGAGATGGGGAGAGTTTCCTGGTTTATCCAGGTGGGCCTGATGTAATCACAAGGGTCCTTATAAGAGGATGCAAGAAGAGATGGTAAGAGAGAAGGTGATGTGATGATGGAAGCAGGGGGAGAAAAGACGATGTGATGTGGGGTCATGAGCCAAGGAATGCAAGTGGCCCCTAGAAGCTGGAAAAGGCTAGGAACTTATTCATACCCGACCCTTGCCCCAGAGTGTCCAGAAGAAATCAGCCCAGCTAACACCTTTTTACCCTATAAGACTCATTTCAGACTTCTGACCTCCAGAACTGTAAACTAATAAATTTGTGTTTTAAACCACTAAGTTTGTGGTAAATTCATTACAGTGGCAATAGCAACTAATACAATACTTAATTTTGTTAAAATCTGCAGGTAGGTTTGAAGTTAAACAGGCTAACTATAAATTTCTTAAACTAGTCCAGAATCAATTTTGCAACAGAAATTACCAATGTTAAAATCATAACACAAATAGTGACCTCAGAGGACTTTTTATGCTCAGGAAAAGAATAACTCCCTCCTACAGTGTCTGTTGAGGATGGTTTCTTAGCACACTTCATTGATAAGCGACTTGCTGAAACTTGCAAGCAGGGGTTCTTAACTTTTTTTGTTCCATGGACTCCTTTGCCAGTCAGGTGAAAACCACGGACCCCTTACTAAGTCCACACTATTCTGTGTATTAGTTAATAAATATATCACACCTGCACCAACACGTCCCCACAAGAATGTTTTTTTGAGTTTCAATTCAAGCTCACGGGCCTCTTGCTAAGAACCCCTGCCCAGAAGAGTCCAACTCAAGGTTGCCTTCTCACCAAAGTCAGTTGCCACATGTTTAAGCAAAATGATCGTTGAGCTCTACCTGGTTTCTTGGGCTTTCTCAGCTGCTCAGCTGCTCTGTTCTTTTTGGCTGCAAAGTATCAGGCAAATGGCTCATCTCTGTCCCTGGGGCTTTAGCTGTTTGAGCCATCTCCTTTTTGTCACATGGCAGGACTGAAAGGTCCATGTTCTCTCCTCTCTCTCTTTGGAGCTCTCTTCCCGTGTGTCTTCCTGTGTGTCTTCTTGAGTGAGTGTCCATTTGTATAGGCCCACGAAGGGGCGGGTACTCTACCTGACTCAGGTATTACTGATGTGGTCAAATCAAAACCCTAATCTTAAAAATTTAATCAAAATTTGTTTTTTAATTTAATCAAAGACCTCAGCTGAATCTAATACAATCAAAGGGTATCACACCCAGAATAGATTAGTTTACAGACATAATCTTTCTCTTTTGGGGATTCATAAATAATCTCAAATTGCCATACCAGGGTTAAAAATATCACAAGCAGGACTATAAGAAATATGCCCTACATGGGAAGCGGGTGTGGCTCAATGGATAGAGCTCCCGTTTACCATATGGGAGGCCCCGGGTTCGCTTCCCGGGACCTCCTTGTGAGGGCAGGCTCGCCCACGGCACGGTGGGCTGATGCAGCAGGACCTCACAGCAAGGGGGAGATAAGCAGACACGGAAGAAACACACAGCGAATGGACACAGTAAAATACAAGCAGCGAGTGGGGGATAAATAAATAAATAAATAAATCTTTAAAAAAAAAAAAGATGCCCTACAGGATCAAAACAATTCCTTACAGAACATACCTGTCATTGGTGAATGTTTCCAGTGACAGAAAGCTCACTGCTTCCTGCAGAGTTGTTACGTAAGAGAGTACAGGTTATGCTCTGCACATGGGCACCTGCCCAAGGTATCCAGTGCGGACTAGGTGCATTGGTGTACGGCTGCCACCACCTAGAGAAAGAAGGGTCTTTTTCTCATTCACATGATGATACCATATAGGTTAGCAGGGACCTCCCCACCTTGCCCACATTATGAGCCTCCCCTTTCTACTGTTACATGGCTGTCACCATTAAGAAGTTCTCTTTTATACTGAGACAAAGTCTATCTCTTCAAAGATCCCACTCAATAGTCCATTTAATCATTTGGAACTGTTTAGAACACATTTGCTTCCTCCTCTCTACCTGTGACATCTTTTCTCCTCTAGGCTTCTCAGCCCTAGTTCCTTCAGTCATCTTGCTTCAATGTGGCTTGGATTCCTGCCCACCATTCTGGCAGCCTTCTTTGGATGTGCTGTTGAGTGATCAGTGACCCTCTTAAGCTGCAGCATTCCAGGCTGAACATTGCACTAGGAGGCCTCTGCCCAGAGATGGGATGATTTTATTTCCCTTAAAGAGGAGGAAGACGATGTAGAAAACAGAAGCTTCCATTCACATAAATCATTTTGCTGCACTTCCATGAAGGAGATAGACATGGGCAGGCACAAGAATAAGCAGCCAAGTTCAGTGTCATGGAAACCAATAGGGGAAAGAGTTTCAGGGACGGACGACCATTCACAGTCCATGTTGTTATAAGTTTGGTAAGATAAGTACTGAAAGTGCCTAATGGGTTTGGAAATTGGTTATGGTGACCTTGATTAGATGAGTTCCAGTTACTGTGGCTGTGGATGAATGCCATATATATCAGGAGAACGAAGACAAAAGGAGATGGTAGTTATAGGAGGACATAGGCCAGAAGGTGGTGGTCATGGTTTATGTCTGTCTGTCTATCTATCTATCATTTATTTATTTTTAAGGATGAGAAAAGCTTGAGTATCCATAGAAAAAAATGAAAGGACAGTAAAGAGTTAGAGAGACTGAAACCAGGAAGCAGGAAGCTTTGTTCTGGAAGACTCAGGAGAGTCTGTCTGGGTCAAGGGCACAGGTGGAAGGGTTGACCTTGAACTTGTAGATGCACATGTTTTCCCTGGAGCCTGAGGGAGAAAATAATATGTACATAGAAAGGTTTGGAGGGACTCTTTCACAGAATAGAGCAATTTCAGTACTAATGTGTCCTTCTTTCTCCCTCCCCCTAACCTTTATTGATTAATTATTGAATCCCTACCACCATGCACTGCAGATCCAGAAAAGAGTAAGACAACACTTTTGTCCTTGAAGTTCCCAGTCTGGATAGAGATGGCACTGATCTTCACCTGGTCACTCTTCTCCATCCCAACCCCAGCACCCATACCAGTGCCACTCATGGAGCAGAGTTTAGAGAGAGCCCCTCTTGAATAGCCCATGAAGTCTGTGTTAGCTTGCTTGGGCTACTATGACAACCACACACTTGTTGTCTTAACAGGAATTGATTTTCTCATGGTTTCAGAGGATTGAAGTCCAAAATCAAGGTATCAACAAGGCCAGGCTTTCTCTCCAAAGTCTGTAGCATTCTGGTGGTGGCTTGCCAAAACACTTAGGTTTCCTTGACTTGCACCTCGTCCTCCCATCACAAGGCAATCTTTCCCTCCTTGAGTCTGCTCTTCTGGTGTCAGCTGACTTCTGGTTTCTTCCTGTGGCCTTTTCTGACTGACTGAGTCCAAATTTCCTCTCTTTATAAGACTGGCCCCACCCCACCCCCATTGTACAGCTCAAGACCTGTCCTGATTCAATTTGGCCACACCTTAAGTAATAACATCTTCAAAATGTCCTATTTACAAATGGGTTCACATCCACAGGAACACGGATTAAATTCTGAACATGTCTTTGGTGGAGGACATGATTCAATCCCCAACAAAGTCCTATTTCCTTTAAATCTTTCAGTGTATTATAAATTTCCTAATCATTTTGTCAAAGCTGTGTAGAACTCGGTTCGCTGGGATGGTTGGATGAGGGAAGAGAAAAAGAACTCTGGGATAGTCCAAACGGGGAAGAAAGCAGATGGCCTAATTCCTCTTCTGAAGAGACTTGTGTGTGTTTGGAAAAAAATATTTCAATACCTCTACAGGTATGATCAAGAAAACCTGAAGGACATAACCAGGAGAGCCTAGAACAATCAAAAAGGAGAGAATGAATGAATGAAATGGGATGAATTCTGAGGTTTGGGTGCGGGGAGACGAAGATCTGAGAATACTTCAGCTTTGAGAGGAGAAGTGAGAGATGGAAGCACCATGAGAGCTAGCAAAGTATATTGAGCTCCTAAAAAATCATATCTCAATAAACAAAACCAATTGGATTGGGGGTAAGAAGTGAGGTAAAGGCCCTTTACTTCCTGATAATATTCTGTAATTGTTGACTTATGTATCAGGCTGGCCCAGTGACCTATGAGATCCTTGAGCCAGGTCTTGGCTATTCTATTCCTAGTAGCTATCATTGTGCCTGGATGGTTCCAGGTTTTGTGGACCCTGAAGCTTATACAATTGGGGATCCCTTTTTGAGAAGAAGAATATAAAATTTATTAATGGAAAATTAAGTAAGAAAGTGGGTATTTACTTAGAATGAGAGAATAAGTCATCAAGTTTTTTAAAACATCAAATTCAGAAAAATCACATAATATTTTTATTAACTGCTGAATATACTGCTATAATACCTTTTCCTGTATTTCTTATATTCTTTGGCCACCCTGTCATATGACAACAATTTCTATAAGGTCATTTTCTCTCAAGAGAACAGAAAAGAAATTCTATCTTTCTTCCAGCATGACTGATCAAAGTTTGGGTTTTATTTTATAGAATTCAGAAAAGTTTATGTTAGCTTTACAAGTCCTTATAATTATAAAATTTATAAATAAATTATAACATATTAAATTACAACAGACAGCTTATCCAGGAGGCCAGAAGACCCTGTAGATAAGGCAAATTCCCTGACTAAAGTCAAGGCTGGGTTACAGATACCTCCTCAACAACCACCAGTAGTGGTGCAAACTTTCAAGATTGCTGTTTAAAAACCTCTATTAAGGGTGAGCAGTTGTGGCTTAATTGGTTGGGCTCCCGTTTACCATATGGGAGGCCCCGGGTTTGAATCCTGGGGTCTCCTGGTGAAGGCAAGCCAGCCAGTTGGCTCAGTGAGCTGACGGCCCACGCGGCGTGGTGAGCAAGCTGGCGCAGGAAGATGATGCAACAAAGGGAGACAAGCAGATACAGAAAAAATGCAAAGCAAAATGGACACAACAAGCACAAGCAGCAAGGGGGGGATAAATAAATCTTAAAAAAAAAAATCTCTATTAAGTTTCTTTTACTTTGTGTTGTAAGATTTCAGGACATTTTTCAAATCCTTGTACTAATCCTACATACTCTTTGAACTGACAGCATTCACAAGCCAGTTTCTTGAGGATGTCTTTGTTGTAGAGGCCCAGCAACTTTGGGTCACAACTCTGGGTAAGTCAACGCAATGGGCAGTGGCGGCCTTGCTGGAAGCCATTGCTATACCAGGGATATATAGCGATAACTGAATTTTACATGGAAAGTGATGGTGAATCACATAAATGTGACCCACTAAACCCAAGCTTCAACTCAACTTCTCTTTAGTTGGATCCCAAATATGCCCATGACCACTTTATTGTTACTATATGTGAAGGCAAGTTGTATGGAGGGGAAGTTGAAGCGGAAAGAGACAAGGGTCTTAGAAGACTGACATAAAAATATCGAGGGATGGGGCATGGTCACGGTGGGTAGACAATCACTCAATAAATGAGGGAATACTGAATTCCCAGCCTGGAGAGCTCTGCCACATTCTCCAAGGGAGCAGCAACAGTCCCCCGAGTGCAGGGGCAGTGTCTGGCAAAAGAGGATGGCCCACTCTTGGGTTCTTGTTATTGATAACTAGCATTATGAGTCTATGATCTTGTAATTGAAACTTGGCCTACTGTTATGGGGTGCCTAAGAGTTGCCACCTGAGAGCCTCCTTGTTGCTCAAATGTGGCCTCTCTCTAAGCCAAACTCAGCATATGAATGCATTACCTTCCCCCCAACGTGGGACATGACTCCCGGGGATGAGCCTCCCTGGCAACAAGGGGCTAATACCAAGTGCCAACTGGAAACACGACTGGTAAAAAACCTTGAATAAAAGGGGGAAAAGGTAAAGACAAATGAGTTCGTGTGGCTAAGAGACTTCAAAGAGAATTGGAAGGTCATCCCAGAGGTAACGCTTATGCCACCTCAGTAGGATCTCATAGAACACCAAAGTGGATATCACCCCACACAGAGGGACTCCTGAGGGCTCTGGAGACACCCAGGTCCTATATAAGGGGGCATAGCCCCAGAGATTGATGCCTTATTAGTGGGCTCTACTTTGGAATCTGTGCTCCTGAGAGTGACAGAGTTGGACTCAAATAAGTCCTCCCTGTACATGGTTCATCAGTCCCTTCTATTCAAAACTATATGTGAGGCTGGGGTTTGTAGGTGTACTTCCAGAGACTGGAGCCTCTGGCCTGCCTATGTGCCAGCTGTGCCTGGAATCTCGGTGGAGCTGCAGCTCCTACTCTACAGCTCAATGGACTCACCCAAGTCACCTGGTGAGGAGATGATGATGGACAACGGCCATCCCAGGGAATGGAGAGAGCCTGCAGCTGCAGGCAGGATAATCCCATCCCCCGGATACATGAGATATAAGCCCACTCTCACACGGAAGTTGAGTGGTCATCACCATTCCAGTCCCCTCAGGATTGGGGGAAGAGCTATGGACTAGAGTGGACTTAATGGTATTCTGTTGTAGACATATTGGGATTCAAGCAATGGAAGAAATTATAACAGTGAGGTGAAACCAGTGGCCACTAGATGCTTTCGGAGCGGGGAGGGGAAGGGCAGTTGTAATACAGGGGCTTTTTCAGGACTTGGGGGTTGTCCTGAGTGATGTTGTGGCGACGGATATAGGCCATTTTACATCAGCGTATACCATGCAGAACTGTGTGGGAGAGAGTGTGGTCTACGATGTGAACTGTGGTCTATGCTTAGTGGCAAAGCCCCAGGATGTGTATATCCATTGGGGGTGATGTGCCACACTAATGAAAGATGATTATGTGAGATGTTATGGAAGGTATGGGAGGTGGAGATCATGGGAATCCCTGTAATTTTTGTGTAACATTTATGTAATCTAAGCATCTTTTAAAATATATATGAAAAAAAAAACATTTATGTAAGCAAATGCACATATATGCATGTATATCTATATATCATTTTACAAAAAAAAATCTTACTTTTGCAAAATTTACAAAAACACATGATCAGGTGAACACATCACTGGGGAAGGGGCTAGTGCCAGTGAGGGGCCTCCTGAGATTCACAATAAATCTGCCTGTCACACAGTGGGATCTCAAGGAATATTGACTAAATGAATAACTGAGAAAGGGAAGGAAAAGGGGAGCAAGCAGGAACAGTAGTGCTGACGCCTGAAAAGAGGAGGTGCCCTCGTTTCTGGTGGCTGTTGAGGAGGTATCAGTGTCCCAGCCTTGACTTCAGTCAGGGAATTTGCCTCATTGGTGGGGGCTTCTGGCCTGGATAAGCTGCCCGCGTTCCTCCCTCCTCTTCATCCCTAGCTGTTCCAGTCACACAAAGGCCTATATTCTCCTCACTATGAGCAGGAAGTTTGCCGATCACCAAGCCTCCTTGTGTGCCTCTCTGATTTGCAGTTTAAAGGGCATGAAGGGATGCATTCAGAGGCAGGCTTTAAATCTGCAGTTACCCTAGTGTGAGTCCCAACTGAAGCTTCCTTGCTGGCAGTAAGTGCTGAGCACAGCTGGGCAGATGGCAGCATTTGCCCTATAAAACATTTGATACTTGGCCAATAAGCCATAAAGAGGAAAAGAAAGCCCCTGTCTAGTTTGTAGTTACAGGGCAGCTTTGGAATGTGCTGACCAAAGCAAACTGTGACCTTTGCTCCCTCAGATTATTGTACCCCAACCCTGCTGATGACTGAGAGTAGAGTTATCAGTACCACAGGCCTCGGACTCAGGCCCCCACTCAGCAAAGCCACTGGGATTTTGGACCCTGCCCCCAGATAGCTCCCTTCCCCACTGGGCATGGGGTGGTTAAGCTGTTTGACCATGGGTACCACCGGCACTCTTCACTTTTGGCAATGGTGCTGCTACCACAGCAAAACAATAGTGACTCATGCCTCCCCTGCCGTTGCTGTCACTCTTTAGCACTGCTTTTCCACTTGCACCCTTGCTTCTTTGCTCTCTATATAAGGAGGGTCCTTGAAGGGAGATTCTCTCCAGCCAGTGAAAACATCTCCCTTGGTCAGACTTTAGAGGGCCTGGAGCCTCCTGAATCCAGCCATTTATAGAGCTTAGCAAAGGGAAATGCCTTTCCAGGTTTTTGTATCTCTATCTTGAGGAGTGTGAGTCATGCCATCCAGGGCTGAGCTGGAAGACAGTTGAATGGTAGCACCCAGTGTCATGCACAATGATTCTTCCCTGCCAAGCCACAAACTTCTATTCTGAGGCAGAAGTCATTGGCCTCCTACCTCAAGATAGTTCCTTAAAATCCCTCGGATAGCCTGCCAGAGGGCATTCTTATGGGATTCAGTTTGCTTGAGGGTTCAAATGCCAGTAAACTGGGCTCATCCATCAAGCCCCAAAGACCTTCTCACTATTTTTTCCAGGAGGCCTAGGGATCCTTACACAAACAGGATTCCTGGAAACTTTCCTGTCTCACAGTTCCTGTCTTAGTTTGGGTTCCCCCATAATCCTCAGACATTTACCTGGGTGCAAGTAATTTATCTGGGAAGTGATCTCAGGAAACACCAATCAGGGAAGGAAGGCTGCCAACAAAGCGCATGTTATCAAGCTAGTTACCACTGTGGGCAGCTGGAGCTTAAGCCCACTGAGGAACTCTGAGATAACACTTCAGAGTTATGCTGCCAAGGGGTAAGGAAGCCGGGGTCTTTATACACCCATTCCCACTGGCCATTGGGTGGGAGCATTACTTGTCAGCCCTTCTGGCCAATCATATAGGCAGAGTGGGCTCCAGCAGCCAGAGAAAGCATGCAGGCAAAGGCTCACAAGGGCTGCAGTTGGAAGTCAGGCCAGTGAGGACGGACACGGTGCACGCCGAGTAATGGGGGTGGGGCACTGATTTGGGAGGCTACAGGTCCCAAGGTGGACAAGCAGGACCCCCTTATGATGCATAAAAAAGGCCACAACCAAGGAAAAGCAGGTTGTGTGATCTTCAGAGAGTGCCGACAGTCTGGGTGGTAGCCCTGAGTACTCTATTCTGTAGGGAACAGCTGAGGAGGTAGGAACAGGACCGGCCCTCCTTCCTTAGCCACTGGGCAATGATAAGTGTAATTGCAGGAAGTCAGGACTCTGGCAAAGCAATTGAGGTTCAGGATAGAGATCCTAGCTTAGAAAGGAACTGGGGCTTTAAGGAAGGGAAATTGAGGCATAAATCTGCATTGCTCCATCAAACATAGAAGTTCTCAGGACAGACCGAAGCTTGGTGGTCATGGGAATGCCTAGAGCTTACTCCAGGCACGTGTTCTTCATGGGGGTGGTTTCACCCCCAGATGTTTCAGAAATTTGTGGGTCATTTAAAAATATTTGTTACAACAGTGGGGGCAGGGAGGAGTGTTCCTGGCACTTAGTGAGCAAGATTCACAAATGCTAGGCAGTCCTACACAATGAAGAATTGACCAGCATCCCCTAAAGCTTTGAATGTCCTATCCCTTCACATATTCTTATAGATGTAAAACCTGCTTATAAATATCTGAGTTTACAAACCTAACTTCCTTTCACATATAAACCCAAAGTCTTTTTCTACATGATTTTAATACAGAACAAATTTTCCAGGAATGCAGTTACCTTTCAAATCAGGGGAAGACTATACTTTGCTTTGTTCAGAACTCTACCAAGAGTTGTTCAAGAGTTTAGGAAATCATATCACTCTTAGCTGTTGGTGGTATTTGAATCACCAATTCAACGTTTCTGAATCAGTTACCATTTGTAGTTACCATATTCAGGTAATTTTAGGAAAAGATGAAAGCATGGGCTACAAGTCTTTTTGTGTAATAATACCAGAGCATTTGCATATGGAAGTACGTATTATTAGATTACACATCATTCCTTTTATTTCTCCTTTATATTACAGTTAGAATATTAGAGAGAGAAAGAGAGGGGGAGGAGGAGAGAAAGAGAGCGAGAAAGTTACATGTGAAGTGAAGTTATATTTTCTGAGTTTCACGTAGAAAAGAAAGTGTTACTAAATATTTGTTATAAAACGGGAAGATTGCATAGGGCTGAGAATAGCTGCTCTAGGCTTACCCAGTATAGCAAGATTAGCTCAGACACCCCCTGCTGGTGAGTACCGGCCCTTGCAACCTGGGTCGCCTTCATCATGTGCTGGCGTTGGCGTTCCAGTTGAGTTCAGATCTCGGGACCTGTTTTTAAAAGGCTGTCAACAAATCTGAGAACTTTCAGACTAGAGTGCCTAGTGTCAGTGGACCTGAAAACACCTTACCTTAAAAACAAAAATGTGGTTGCGAGAGAATGGAGGTGTTTATCTTGGAAATGTGATTCAGGAGGGAACAAAAGTAGAATAAGGAATCTAAATCCTATCCTTTAAATTCTGAAGAGCTGGCAGGGAGCAAATTGGTTCTGAGTGGGAGAAAGCAGAAAGCTAGGACCAATGGTTGCATAGCTGGACAGAACGTTTCTAAAATATTAGGGTGCAAATATGATCTTTATTTTTTTTTTTTTTTTTAAGATTTATTTTATTTTATTTATCCCCCACCTTGCTGCTTGTGCTGCTGTGTCCATTCGCTGCGTGTCTTCTCTGTGTCTGCTTATCTCCCCCTTGCTGTGAGGTCTTGCCACATTAGCCCACGGCGCCGCGCGAGCCGGCCTGCCCTCACAAGGAGGCGCCGGGAAGCGAACCCGGGGCCTCTCATATGGTAAACGGGGGCTCTATCCACTGAGCCACACCCGCTTCCCTGATCTTTATTTTTACTTTTATTTTTTTAATACTCAAGTCCCACCTGTACCCGCTCCACAGCTCCCACCCTCAAATGAGTTATTTTTCTGGAAGTCCAGTATCTCCTTCCTAAGTCCTCTCTTCACTCCTCTGATAGTCTGACAGTCCAAACAGGGTCCAAATGTGGCTTTCAATGGAGACAGAACCGAGGCCAGAGGATTCTGCTCCTGCTCTTGCATCTTGCTCCCACGTGGTGTCACTGTTGAAGACTGCCTGTCAGAGTACAAGGGGGGCAGCAGGCCAGCTGCAGGGGTGAAGCTAACGATTGCCATGGTTCTTTGAGGAAGGATAATCCTGTCCTAAAAATCAAACTTGCCTGAAGGGATCCTGCATTTTGGCTCTAAAATTGGCAGTTCTTTGTACTTGCTCTTTCAGCTTGGACACATTGCCACCTCCCAAGGAACAAGCCAGCCCCTACTGCACTGTGACTCTGGTGTCTGACTCCTCACAGATCCAAACTTCTGACCACTCCTCTCCCCTGATGTTCCCCCAGGGTGTATGGCAGATTTTACTCTTGAACTCTCAAAATGCAGAACCTTATTCTCCCCATTTCCCAGCCCATTGGCTCTTCTTTCTACAGTTTCCAGCTCATTTCCTATTCCTGCCTATTCTATAATATAGCTAACAATTTCTCTTATTACATAATTATGATTATATAATTAATTACACCTCTGGCAAAACATCCCCTCCAATAGGTACCCACTACAATTTGTTGGGAGGAAGGGATTTTATCTTAATATAAGAACAAACTTCTAAAACCTAGAGCTTTATAATGTCTGCCTCATAAGGTAGTGAGCTTCTCATCTCTAGAGATACTCAAAAGAGGCTGGTTGAGCTCCCTCAGACCAATACATCAAAGGGGCACAGGAGAGAGACATATTTAGCTATCATGATTGTATGGCTCAGAGAGGAAAATGCTTGCCTGCATTAACTGTCAAATCCTCCAGCACCCCAAATGTGCCTACTATCACAGTTTCCCCCCTCTTTTGTTGAAACTAATGAGTCACAATTCGAGTAATGTTTCTCTGTGACTCCGAAACCATTTTGCTTAATGAGGTACTAAGTCTTTATAATTAGGCCCAGAAGGAAACGAAGACGTGGCCCTTAAGAGCAATAATTATTTCAGTTATTTATGGTAATAAAAAATTGAAAATAAGAATTCTTCCTCAGAATGTGACTATTTATTCTTTTACATATTGCCTAACAGGCAATTACCCTATTAAGGCAGCGTTTTGTTGCTAAAGACATTAATTGAAATGTAAATTAAATGTAAATCAGCTAATTAAATTGATATGTAATGAACTTGTCAGGCGGGCCTCTCTGATCAGATGCATTTCACTAATAAACAAGCATTACAGCTAGCCCAACATGCAGCTGGGGCGAGGGGTGCCTGAGCTGCTTCCTGCTAGACACTCTGATGAAGAAGGATGGGTCTAAGTTACCCAAAACTTCAGTCAGGCCCCTGGAAACTTGTTTTCCTTATGATGCCTCTCTGGGCCTCTCTTTCATTATTTCAGATAATATGCTTTCAAATGCAAAACCCAGAAAACTCCACTCAAACTGGGTCATGTAAACAGAACATGCAGAAGTAGGATGAACTTAAGAGTAGCTTAATCAAGGACGCAGCTCCATTCTCTCAGCTGTATGCTCCTCTGTGTCGGCTTCATCTTTAGGTTGGTATCATTATGGGCTACGGACTTACCACATTACACAATTGTTTCCACAATTACTGCCAATTGAACCAGGGCAGCTATGCAGCTGGTGTGCACTGTTACAGCTGTATTCAGTTGTTGAAATAGTACATAGGACATAGGAGTACAGTTTAACAAATAATTGTAAAGCCAACATCCATCAACCTTATAAAGAAATGAAACATTTCCAGCATCCCAGGACCATCCCCCCAATGCCTCTGTGAAAGACAATTGGAGTTGAGTTTGCAGACTACAGCATTTTATTCAGGACGCCAAAGTTTTGCTGCAGCAAAAGAAGCCACAATGGAAGTAGCTTTAGGTTCTAGGGATGGCAAACAATTTTAATAGACATTTTAAAAGGAAGTTAACTTGACTCCTATTGATCAAAGGTTTGTCTGTCTTATAGGGGCAGGTTTAGGGCAGGTAGGCTTTATTTTGTATTGGTAATGAACTAAGGGCTTGATTGTATGGGTCAGCTGCATTGGTGGGGATTTCAAATTTCAAAAGATAAAGAGGAAACAGAGAGGGCATAGTTGTTTTTTTGTTCGTTGTTTTTTGCCTCTGAGGGGTCCCCATGGCTTTGTCTATATAATTTTATCACCTCCCTCCCCTGTGGCCCTTCCATTCAACTCTCAGTACAGTTGGTAAGTAGCTACTTCCTCAAGCTCTTCAAGTGTCTCTCCCTAACCCTGGCCACTCTGGTTCTGCCCAGAACCCTGCAGACTTCTCCATGATTCAGCAATGAAAAGATTAATGCCTTCTGTATAACAAGGGGCCTTCAGAACCCTGCACTGGCCCATTGCTGGCACCCTTACTACATTAGTTGTTAATATTTTGTGCATTTCCCCTGGATTGGCTCACTCTTAAACCAATCCCTGTGATTAAGGGAACTCCGTGTACTGATCAGCTATACTACTGAATTTACTGTGTGGCAAGTGGAAGAAATTTTCTTGATTACTCTAGACTTAATCAAGAGCTATGATTCTCAAACATGAGTGAGCATCTGTTTTAGTTTGCTAAAAGCTGCTGGGAACACTATACCAAAAATGGGTTGGCTTTTACAATGGAAATTTATTAGGTTAAAAGCTTACAGGTCTGAGGCTGGGAAAGTGTGCAGATCAAGCCATCATCAAGAAATCCTTTTCCCCTAGCTTTAGCTGTGGGAGATCAGGCACATGGCAGGCGCAATGGTGGTCTCTCCCCTCTCCTCCGGGCCTCTTTGCTTCCAGCTTCTGGCTAAAGTGATTTCCTCTCAGCTTCTGGCTCCCAGCCCTTCTGTCTCAGCTCCTGGGCTCCTCTCTGTCTCTGCCACTTTTTTCTGTGTCTGCGGCTTTTTACTCCTTTGTTTATAAAGAACTCGAGTTATAGGACTAAGACCCACCCTGGGTCCCACAATCTGATAAAAGACCCTTAACTGAGGTAATTTAATCAAAATGTCCCACCTACAATAGGTTTACAAGCACAGGAATGGGTTAGCTTTAGGAACAGGGTTTCCCAGGGTTCCCAAAAGCTTCAAACTTCCACAGCATCAGAATCACGTAGAGGGCTTGTTAAAACACTGATTTCTAGACCCTATTCCCACTTTCTGATCCAGAGGTGGGGCCTGAGACTTTACTTTTCTATCGAGTTCCCACATGATGCCAATACGGAAGGCTGGGGACTACAGTCTGAGGACCATTGGTCTAGGGTATTTATCATTTGTCTTGGTTTGCCTGAGCTGCTATGACAAATGCCACAAACTAGTTTTGGCTTAAACAACAGGAATTTATTGGTTTACAGTTTCAGAGGCTAGGATTTCAAAATCAAGGCATTGGTAAGACCATGCTTTCTCCTTGGAATCTGTAATGTTCTGGTGCTGGCTGCTGGCAATCCTTGGGGTTCCTTGGCTTTGTCCACTCCTTTCTAGCTTCTGTAACTTCCAGGTTCTTTTTATAAGGCCTCCACTAAAATAGATTAAGACCTACCCTCATTCAGCTGGGCCACACCTTAACTAAAACAATATTTTCAAGGGGTCCTATTTATGGTGGGTTCTAACCCATAGGAAAGTGGATGAAGATTAAGAGCATGTGTATGTTGGGGTACATAATTTAATCTATGAAACCATCCTGTGTTCAGGAGTTAGGATGAGGAAGCTGTTTGAGAAAGGCTGTTCTAGACCAGGGGTCAATAAACTATGGCCCATGAGCCAAAGCTGGTCTGCCACCTGGTTTTGTAAATTGAGTTGTACGGCAACATAGCCATGTTCATTTGTGTACGGATAGTCTATAGCTGCTTTCATGCTACCATGAGACCACATGGCCCACAAAGCCTAAAACACTTACTAATTAACTCTTTACATAAAAGGTTTACCTACCCCTGTTCCAGACCAATTAGAGCACATCTCGAATTGAAAGTGCAAGTAAATTTTATCCTTCGAAATAGGTGCTACATAACTGAAGAGGAGTGGAATGGATGTAAAGAAAACAAATTATGTACACCATAGTTTTTTCATCTGTTAAATGGGTATACTAATCCCTGCTGTAAGGAAGCTTTATCATTTTGCAATCCAATGATCAAGTTTAGGCGAGTATTAGCTTATTTAGCCCCAAGGCTGTGAATATGAGGCATAGTAAGATTTATTTCAGTACAGCTTTGCTGTGCTCCCTCAGAGACCCATTGGTCAGCAGACTGAACTCTCGGCCAAGTCTGCAAATCTAGGGCGCCCTCAAGGTCTGGGGAACCTAAGAGTTCTCCTAGCCTTCTCCTACATATCATTTTCTGATGAGTGAGGCACAAGTGGCTCTTATCAACACAATCTGAACACAATCATTCATTCAAAAATTATTTACTGAACACTTATTACAAGTCAAAGACTGTTCTAGACACTGGGGATTCAGCAATGAATATGGATCAACCTGTGCAACACTCACCAGTAGTTAGCCTTGGCCATGCCCATAGGACTTCCAATCAGTCTTTCAGGGTCCACACTGTTTTTGTAAACAGATTTTAATTTTAGGTTTACAGAAATATTGTGCAGAAAGCACAGAGATTTTCCATATGTTTCCTCTCCATACCACGGTTTCTTTCATTATTGATATCTTGCATTAGGAGGATACATTTGTTACAATTGATGAACCAATATTGATACATTGTTATTAAGGTCCACAGTTTAAGGTTCACTGTGTTGCACAGTATTACAGGTTTTGACAAATGCATGAAGTCATGAATCCACCACTACCATATCATACAGAATAGTTTTACTGCCCTAAAATGCCCTGTGTTCCACCTATTCATCTCTCTTCTCCTACTGCTGAACCCCTGGCAACCACTGATCTTTTAACTATCTCTATAGTTTTGCCTTTTCCAGAACGTCACATAGTTAGAATCATATAGTCTGTAACTTTTTCAGACTGGCTTCTTTCACTTAGCAGTATTCATTTAAGTTTCCTCCATCTGTTTTTGTAGCTTGATAGTTCATTTCTTTTTATCACTGTATACTACTCCTTTGTATGGGTGTAACACATTTTGTTTATCCATTCCCTTATTGAAAGACTGGGTTGCTTCCAATTTTCAGCCATTATAGATAAAGCTGCTATAAACATTTGCATGCAGGTTTTTGCATGGACCTAAGTTTGCAACTCATTTAGGTAAATATCTAGAAGCATGATTGCTGAATTGTATGGTAAGCTTATGTTTAGCTTTGTAAGAAACTATCAGACTCTCCTCCACAGTGGCTGTACCATTATGTGTTCCTACCAGCAATGAATGAGAGTTTCCCTTGCTCCATATCCTCTCCATATTTGGTGTTAGT
>JAQZBX010015342.1:18634-37745 GCA_029593785.1 Cabassous unicinctus
CCCCCCCCCCCCACTGTTTGTGCTTGCTGTGCCTGTTCGTTGTGTGCTCATCTTTTTTTTGGAGGCACTGGAACCAAACTCGGGACCTCCCATGTGGGAAGGAGGCGCCTAATCACTTGAGCCACCACCGTTCCCTGCTTTGTTGTGTCTAGCATTATGTTTTCCTCCTTGTGTTTCTTTGTTGCATCATCTTGTTGCATCAGCTTGACGTACCAGCCCATTGCATCAGCTCACTGTCTTCCTTGTCTTCTTTAGGAGGCACTGGGAACTGAATCCGGGACCTCCCATGTGGTAGGCGGGAGCTCAATTGCTTGAGATACATTCACTTCCCTCTTTTGCCCATTTAAAAAAATGGGCAGTTTATATTCCTATTGTTGAGTTTTAAGGGTTCTTTGTATATTTTGGGTACAAGTTCCTTATCAGATACGTGTTTTGCTAATTTTCTTCCAGTTTGTGGCTTCTCTTTTCATTCTTTTAACAGTCTTTCACAGAGCAGAAGTTTTTAAATTTAACAGAGTCTGACTTATCAATGTTTTCTTTCATGGATCATGCCTTTGGTGTTGTTCCAATCAGTCTTTTAATGTCTACTCTTTTTTATATTTTAAACCTTGTTTTTTGTAAAATGTGATACATAAAAAGAAAAGTCCATAAGACATAAGTATACAGTTTAACAGATCCACCAACCTTATATTTCTTATAAAGAAATAGAACATTTCCCACATCCCAGGACCATCCCCCAAGACCCTCCAACCCTGTGATTCTTTCATGGAACTCTCTTCTCTCCTTAGAGGTAACCATCAATGGTATTTGCTATAATCACATAGTTGTGCATTCATCACTTCAATCATTATTAGAGCATTTTCATTATTTTAATACTACTACCAATAAAAAAACAGACAAAGAAATAAATAAGAAAATTCCTCACCTCTCAATCTCTCCGTGCTTTCCCCACTGTACATATCTGTTGTTTCTGGCTTTTCTATCCAAAGTGTATAATCAATGACTTTTAGTATAATCACAATGTTGTACATTCATCATCTTAAAAATTCTAGAACAATTTCATTACTTCAAAAAGAAAGAGTCCAAACCTCTTAGCATTCCTTCCTCAGACTTACATAACAAATAATCTTTCATCTTTATGAATTGATGTATATTTACATTTTACACAAATGGAATCATACAATATGTAGTACTCTGTATCTGGTCTCCTTCACTTAGTACAACGTTTTCTTTTTTTTGTCTGATATTAACATTGTGTACTATTAACTTAAATTTGTTCAGCTTCAAGGAAAAATGGTCTTATATATGCAATTCTACCCATATCCATATTTTACATAATGTATTTTTATTTCACATAATATATTTAGATCATAATAGGGCAATCATACAGTATTTTTACTTTTGTTTCTGGCTTGCTTCACTCAACATAATGTCCTCCAGGTTAATCCATGTTGTCATATGTTTCATGACTTCAGTTCTTCTTACAGCTGCATAATATTCCATTGTGTGCATATTCCACAGTTTGTTTATCTATTCATCAGTTGATGGACACCTGGGTTGTTTCCAACTTTTGGCGATCATGAATAATGCTGCTATGAACATAGGTATGCAGATATCTATTGTGTCACTGCTCTCAGTTCTTTTGGGTATATACCTAGCAATGGTATTGCAGGGTCCCATGGTAAGTCTATATCCAACTTTTTTAGGAACTGCCAAACAGTCCTCCACAGTGGCTGTACCATTCTGCATTCCCACCAACAGTGAATAAGCATTCCTATCTGTCCGCATCCTCTCCAACATTTACAGTTTTCTGACTTTTTAATAGCGGCCTGTCTAATACATGTAACATGATATCTCATTGTAGTTTTGATTTGTGTTTCCTTAATTGCTAGTGATGTTGAACATTTTTTCATGTGTTTCTTCACCATTCGCATTTCTTCTTTGGACAGTTGTCTTTTCAAGTCTTTTGCCCATTCTTTAATTGGAAACTTTGTCTTTTTATTATTCAGTTGAAAGATCTCCTTATATATCATCTCATGTGGTTTTAATCAGCATTTCCCTAGTTACAAATAAAGTTAAGCACCTTTTCATAGGAATTTTGGCCCTGTGGTATTGCTTCTCTTTGAATGTCCTGTTCAAGTCTTATACCATCTATTTATTGGGCTGATGTGCCCAGTAGATATCTTTCATTTGCCCCTCCAGATCTACTCACAATTTCTTATTTCTTCACTCTTCTCTGTATCTCTTTTGACTGGCCCAGATTACAGCACTGGGCTCCCTAACCCTCTGACTCCAACCAATGGGCACATTGACAGGAGATTGAAGGGAGGGAGGCGAGCGAGGCTGGTGTATTTAGACCCCTGACTGTCTCTGCAGAATCACTACGGTCTGACTGTATCCTTTGACTCAGGGCCACAGTTTGTGGCAGGCAACTCTCATTGACAACCATTTCTGTTTCTGATTTCTGGGACTGTTTCCTCTCCTTGTTCTTTCAGATCTAGGAGGGTAATCTTGAAGTCTCCCTACATCCTAGCCTCAACTATGTAAATTGTCTATTTACAAAGCTCTCCACAAATTTACCATCTGTTTCTAGGATAGCGACCAGCACAAGTAAATATCATTTTCTAATGAATTTTCAGCTCTTTATTGAATTCTCTATATATTCCTTTGTTGCTTATATGTGTACAAATATCTTTTCCCTCTTGAATAATTTTCTTCATAGTGGCTTTAAAAACTTATAAAATAAAACACATATAGAAAACCACATGAAACAAAAGTAGAGTTTAATGGATTATTACAAGGCAAACACCCTTGTAATTACCATCAAAGTCAATAAATAGAATTTTGCCAGCTAACCTAAAAGCCTAATCAATCCCAACCACAGCTTTCTCCTCTCCTCTCAAAGTAACCATTATCTTTAATATTTATAGTAATTTCCTTGCATTTCTTTATAGTTTTATCATTTAGGATGAATCCTAAAGTACTACAGATTAGTTTTGCCTGTTTTACATGTTTTGTAAATCTCTTTAATATAAAGTTTCCCCCTCAATCCACCCTGTCTTCCTTTTTATTTTTATTTGCTATTTATTTATGGAGGAACTTAGGTAATTTGGTTATCATATAATTCAAGAGTGGTTTTTTTTTGTTTGTTTGTTTGTTTGTTTTAACCAAGAATAGGTTTTAATTTTTTTCAATGCTTTTTCTGCATCTATTTTGATGATCATATGGGTTTTCTCTTTTATTTTACTAATGTTGTGAATTACATGGATTTCAAATGTTAAAAACCAACCTTTCACTCTAGGGCTATATCTGACTTGGTCAAAATGTCTCTTTTTTTATAGTGCTGAATTTGATTTGCTAAACTTTCTTTAAGGATGTTTGTGTCTATATTTATGAGAAAATTGTGTGTAGTTTCAAGTTTTGGTTGGTTTTTGGATTATTGATTTTCGATCCTTTGCTTATTTTGGATTCATTTGCTCTCCTTTTTCTAGTTCCTTAAGGTGGAAGCTTAGATTATTTATTTAAGTCCTTTATTCTTTCCTAATATAAGCCTTTAAATTAGAAGTTCCCTCTAAACACTACTTCAGCTGTACCCCCACCTATTTCATAGTAATAGATTGTACTAGTTTCCTAGGACTGTTGTAGCAAAGGACCACAAACAGGGAGGTTTAAAACAACAGAAATGCATTCTCTCACAGTTCCAGAGACTAGAAGTCTGAAATCAAGGTGTTCCCAGGGTTGTTCCTTCTGGAGGCTCTGAAGGGGCATCTGTTCCATGCCTCTCTCCTGTCTTCCAGCAGTTGCTAGCAACCCTTTGCATTCTTTGGCTTGTAGACACATCATTCCATCTCTGCCTCCATCTTCACATGGCATCCACCCTAATCCAGTATGACCTCATTTTGACTAAAGACATCTGCAAAGACCCTATTTTCAATAAGGACACATTCTGAAGTTCTAGTTGGACCTGAATTTTTGGAGGACACTATTTAACTCAGTACATAGACTAAGCTAAAATCCTACCTTTCCGAGGAATTCTTAACAGCAGATGCTGTTAGTGCCTTGTCCATTTACTCTCAGGTCTTACAATTTCAGTGCACTATAGCCTGACTTCCAACTGCCAGCATTTGCATTTCTTTTTCTGAGCACTTTCACTGGCCACTAAAATCTGCTCTGTCTATACATGCATGGTAGGCTGGAAGTTGCAGGTTGGTAACACCCCCACTCATGGAAGCAGCCCTTAACCAGTGGTAAATGAGAGTTGGTATATAAATACCCATTTTTTTTCACCCCTCTTGGGTAGAATCATTCTGAGGTACACATTTTCTAAGAGTTCCTCAGGTGGATTATGCTCTGTGTGCCCACGATTGTATCTGGCTTGATATATTCTTTATTGGCTTCTTCCCTTCCCTGTCTCACTTCTTAATTCCCTTACTAGTGTTGCCAAGAATAACCTCACAAACTACATGTACTTAAATCCTTGCCTCAGAGTTTGTTTCAGGGGAACCCAAACTTAGACAGTTAGTACTAGAAGTGATTTTAGTAAACTACTTCTGTTGTAAACAGATCTGCAGGATACGTGAGATTCTAGAGTTAGATCACTGGCTTCTCAGATGGCAACAAAGACCCTGTTGCTGGTGGTAAGTGGTGTGGTGACAACACCCTGTATGCAGTAACATCACAATTATCCTCACATATGTTGACTCGGGATGGGAAGCAGGTAGAATGAGATGTACTGGTTTACATAAAATCTTTAACATTTGAAAACTATGGGCATAATGGTGATTATAAGGACTGTGATTTTTTTTGTTGTTTATCAGAGGGGCTATTATCACAGTGGTAAATGAAGAAAATGACAGGCTTATATCAGCCAATTACTAGCTCAGGGCATGATAAAAGTCAGACTTTTATGGCGGCATTTCAAGAGGTTCTTGTCTCTTACAACTTGATAGTACATTGTGCTAAAAATCAGACCCACTGTCCTAGCAATGGCTTGACTGGAGGAAGTATTGTTCCCGGTTTTGTGAAAAAAGGTCTAGTCTTCTGGTTAATATGCTCCAGCGCAAACCAAAATATATGCCTGGGAATGCATCTTGAGAGACTAGTGCTATGGGGGCAGGGTAGGGTGGTAGTTGAAAATGACACTAGATAAGAGAAATTTTATCCATATGGGCAGGAGGGGGCGACATTCACCTGTGACTTGGGATTTAATGTCCTGGCAAAGACACCTGAAGTCAGCCCTCTGCTGGTAGATGATTCCTTTTAATCTTGCGGTGGGGAGGGGGGCAGGGGAGAGGACTGCAGTAAATGAAGGAAAGAACTGCCTTAGCAGAGTATTGAAGAAAGGATCATAAGATGCAAAGAGGTGGTCAGTGCTGACTGTGTTCCCTGTGGGGCCCAGAGGACAGCCTTCACTAATGCAATAAGAAATGTGCTAGTGAAAGGGGCCCAAGCATCACTTAGGGTCTCGGTGTGATTCACCCTCTGTTGAATGAGGTAACAGTAGAGGACACTGCTATGAAACTGGGCCCCAAATGTCAATGAGTATGACAGAATTCTGTGATAGCAGAGGCCAGGTTTAACACAACCATCCAAGGAAAGGTGGATGTGATAATATCAGGGGCAGCCCAGCCACAGTGACGACTCTCTGGTCCTCACACACAAGGATCTGTGGCAAAGTGGTGAGATAGATGGGCAGACACTGAGAGTATTTCTTGACCTAACCAGAAAGGATTGAGAGCTGATAAGGAGAAGACTGTTATCAGCTGCCAGAAGAAAAATGATTCCTCACCCAGTTTCTAGACTTGAGCCAGTTCTCAAACCCAGAGCTTATTCACAAAAGGTGAAGCCAGGCCCCTTCAGGAATGACCTTTGGCCACTAGGGCACTGGGGAGTTCCCAGGTTTTTTGAGGGTTGCTAAATATAGGAGGAGCTGACACGCTTCCAGGAAACCCTAAATGCTAACATGGCTTCTTTGTTAGAGTGGAGGCCTAGGGAAGCCAGGAATAAATTGAGTCCTGACCCACATTCACCTCACAATAGATCCAATGTGTCCATTTCCTTGGTCCCAGAGGCAAGCTTGAGATGATATACTTAGTAGCTGGAGGAAACATCATGTTCATTTCTGATCTGTGGAACATGAGTCATTATGATGGAAAAGGGCAAGCAAATGCCCCTGAAATTGCACCCCACCCCAGCAAGATAATAAATAAAAGCAATACTGAATTCTGGTGCAATGGTAGATATTAGACTTACAGGACATAGGGGTGATAGTCCCTATCATATTCCAATTTAATTCATCGGTCTGGCGTCTGGACAAAAAAAGATGATTATAGTGGAAGACAATGGATTAATGTAAATGTAACCAAATGGTAGCCTGATTGTAGCAGTTGTACAGGATGCAATATATTTATTAGAACACATCAGAGCAGTGCCTGGTATTTAGTATGGGCAATTGATCTGGTAAATGTATTCTTTTAATCCCCACCAGAAAAAAAAATCAGAAGCAAATGCATTCACTCAGGACATCAGTACATATTCAGACTTGCCCCAGAGTTACATTAACTCTCCTGTTCTCTGTCACAATATGGTCTGGAAGGGCCTTGGTTTGGAAAGTCCATAGAACATCACACTGGTCCACTATATTGGTGGTATCATGGTAATTGGACCTGAAGAGAAAAAGTATCAAGTAGTCTTGATGTCCTGGTAAGACATTTCTGTGCTAGAGTAGAACATTGCGGCAGGGTGTTGTGACAGAGTAGACTGGGTAGGCACAGTCAGTTGGTATTGGGTGTTCAGGGAATGATCCTCGAGGAGAATACATGTAAACAGCAACCAGGGGAGGCAACAGCTACTGTAAATATCCCTAAATCGTGAATGGATATGGAATGTTGGAGAAATAGGAAGAAGGCCTCTGTAGAGGAGCAAGGAGGAGTGTGGTGGGAGTTTGAAGTTAGAGAGGTTATTAGGGGCCATGTCATGTAGTGTTATGGGAGTCATGCTAAGACATGCAGCCTTCAGTTTATCCATTTTGATCTAAGGGTGATGGGAAACCAATAAAGGGAATCATATCATTTATGTTTTACAAAAAAACACATTGGGACCTTGTAGAGAATGGATTGCAAGGGGAGTAGAGGTGAAAGCAGGGGATTAGTAAGGAAGCTTTGTAGTTACACAAGCAGTAGATGGTGATGGCTTGATCTAAAGTAGCTGCAGTGGAGATGGAGAGAAGTGGGTGGATTTAGGGTGTGTTATAGGTCTATTAATATGTTTAATATGCAAAAAGGAAGCATCAGAAATTATAATAATAACTAATTTTTTTAATTTTTTACCTGAGCAACTGGATAAATGGTAGTGCCTTTTGTGTGGATGGGAAAGATGAAAGAAGAGGAGCAGGGATTTAAAAATGTGGAAATCTGTAATTCTGTTTAAGTAGGATGCCTGGTAGATAATTGACTATATGAGTGAACTACTGTGATGGAATCAGGCTAGAGATGACATCTGGAATCATTGGCACATTCACGGTTTATGGAGCTGCATTTTGAGGTTGGGGAACAGCTAGAAGGTTTGAGGCAGTGTCATGGTGCTCATAGAACTTGGGCTTTGAAGCTATACTGAAGTGAGTTTGAATCCTCACTCTACTACTTACTAGCGATGTGGTCCTGGGCATGTCACTCTTTGTGTCTTAGCTCCTCCTCTCTAAAATGGAAAATGCAATCCTTTCCTCTCAGAGTTGTCTTGAGAATTAAAAACATATATAAATCTCCTGGCACTAATGGTAATAGATGTTGGAGATGTTGGCACCATCATTTGCCTGGTGAAAGATACTTAAATTACAGCCATAGTGCCCAGGAGTAAACATGTTAATTTTATAAACACAATCTTTGAAATATTAGCTCATCTACCATACTACCAAAAAAATATCTAAAGAAATGTTGATCTAAGCCTGCATTAGGTAGGGGCTGGGTATAGAAATCTTGCTCTTGGTAGCTGCCACATAGGAATGGTTCTGTGAAACTAATCCACACTTGCTCTCCTGTGGTTGACAAATCTTTAAAACATCTTCAGCAGGCAAGAGCACATAGTGGTCTTCTAGACTAAGTATGGATTTTGAAGTCAGGTAAAACAGGGTTCAAATCTCCGGTTTGTCTTGCCCTGTGATTATACCCACTGATGGGAACGCTCAG
Organism: Cabassous unicinctus; assembly: GCA_029593785.1. Taxonomy (NCBI): domain Eukaryota; kingdom Metazoa; phylum Chordata; class Mammalia; order Cingulata; family Chlamyphoridae; genus Cabassous; species Cabassous unicinctus. Next base: position 26,818 of record JAQZBX010015342.1, read on the forward strand.
TAATGCTGAACAGGGTACATAAGCATGGACTTATGATTTCCCATCTGGAACCTCCCTGGCATGAGCAGCCCACACCAGCTCCTTAAGGATCCACATATTTAATAAATACATCAGCTGGCATCTTTGCCGTTTTTACTTTAATACAGCTCATCAGGGGCTTAGCATTGAGGAGCCCTTGAGTTTGCAGCTTATGAAGCAATTAACCCCCCTCCTGGGGGAATCCAGGAGACTCTCAGTGCATAGAGATGAACAGTTGTGAATTTGTCTCCCTCTTGCCAGAAAAATGGAATGCTCCAAATTTCATCAAGGACTCATACTGTATTTCAATGAGCCGTGTGTACATTGCATAGTATGTAATTAATTTAGAAAACTACTCATCTAGTAAACTCAAGGAACTGGCCCATCTTCCATTAATTTCTTTTAATTAGCTATCATTAGGAAAGCACTGAATAGCTGTCTGATGTGATTCCTACCCACCTGATGGGCCTGGTCAGTAATGTTGAACAGACCATGTCTTGCTGATATTCAATGTCCTGACACATCCATTCTGTCATCTTATGACAGTGCTTTGGAAGGCACTGGGAAGTACATGGAGGACAGATCCTGGAGCTCAGAGGTGAAGTGAGTCAGCCAAGATCACTGGGAGATTGTGTTGGCTTTGCAGACAGCTGCATTCAAATCCCAGCTCTCACAGTTACTAGCTATGTGACCACAGCAGCCTCTGTCGGTGCCCTTACCCCCTCATCCACACCATGGCAGTGAATGCTGCCCAACTACCAACTGCGTCTATGTGGCTGCCAGAACCTACTTTCCTGTCTCCCTGCCTCCTGTCCCCCGCCCTGGAGCAGTCCAGAAGTGACAGAGAATTAATGCCCCTTGGGAGCAGCCTCAGCCAAGACCGACTGCAGTTGGTGAAAAATACCCTAGCTCCCTCACCCCTCCTGTGAAATAATTCTGAGACACTAATTCTACTCTGGCTCCCAGAGTTCTCTAGTGCTTGATAATGACTATTTCATTGGCTGTCTCCTTTCCTTGTCTCACTTTCTCATTTCACTACCAGTATTTCTTGAGATCTCCTCTTCAATAGAGCCCTTGCTCTTGAGGCCTTATTTCAGGCTCTGCTTCTGGGGACCCCAAACTAAGACAGTGAATTTGACAAGTTATTTAACTCCTCTCTGACACTCAGTTTCCCTAATCTGTTAAAAGGGAATATGTATAATACTTACCTCATAGGTTTGTACGGAAGTTTAAAGGAAATATTGCACATAAAGGGTTGTACAAAGTTCTGTTCATATTGGCATAATTTATAATAGCAAAAAATGAGAAATGACCTAAGTGTCCATCGAGAGGGGAAATAGGTAAATAAATTAAGTTTTATCTGTATAATAGAGTATTAAACAATTAATAAAAATATTATCAAAGTGTATTCAATTGCATGGAGAAATGTGCATGAAAATTATATATTACACAATCCCACTAGGGAACACAATATTGGAAAATATCTAAAATGTAAATTTTGTTAAAAATCTATAAATAAAATATATAAAAAGTTAGTTTACATGTGAAGGGAAGTATATGGGAACTCTTTGTACTTTCTGTGCAATTTTTCTGTAAACCTAAAACTGCTCCGAAAATAAAGGTTAATTTTTAAAAGTTACTATTATTTCTCTCTTGTGGTAGTGGAGTTATTTTCTTTATGCTTTTTCCTATTTTTCAAATTTCAGAATTTTCCTTTATAATCAGGAAAAAGGAAAAAAGATATTGATTTTAACTTCAACATTTTAGCTGTAATAAAAAATAAAGATGCCTAAAAACAAAATATGAATAAAATCTCAAACCCTTTGTTTTGTTTTCCTTTTTCTAGTCAATTGCACTAAATACTGAGAGGAAATCCAGCTGTCATGCAATAACTGAACTGATAGTAAGTAAGGGTAAGATTTTGCAAAGGCCAAAGGAGGCTCTAAATCTAAGGTCCTTTAAATCCGTGCTCTAGGCTAAGGTCCTTCCTGGGCCCTCCATCTTCTGATCCCACTCTGAGACTATTTTATTTTAAAATTTCAGTTCAGTTATTCTTCCTGTTTGAATTTGTGGTATCACTGCAAAGCTCTAGTGCCAAGTTGTTACCAGCATCAATAGCCTGTTGACCACAGAGGTCCTCTTCCTCTGAGGACTCCTTGTCTGATCTGCCTCTGCCCCAATTTGATTACCCTTGTACATCAAACTCCATCTTCATCCAACCTTTCCTAATTTCCACTTATTCCACATCCCCCCAGCCTCATATTTGTAGATATTCTTATGAGAGAAAATCCATCTATCCATCCGTCCATCCATCCATCCATCCATCCGTCCATCCATCCATCTTTCCACTCAGCTAATAATTATTGAATACTTATGCTGTGTAGACAACTTTGCTAGATTCTTGGGATGCAGAGTTGACTCTGACACTAACAAACTTCCCAGCCATGGGATAGCAAAAGAAGGTATCATGCCTCATCCCACCGTCTTATGCCCACCCCTCATCTCCTCAGTCCACCTGATTGCAGTCCATCTGAGGTGGACAGGTCCATTTACTTGGCCAGCATCCTTATCACATATACCTTGGCTGCCTCATGGATCAGCTTTGCAGAGAAGCAACCTGAAATAAAGGAGAGTTCATACCCAAGAAGGTAACACTCAATTCAGTCTCTCTAACCTCTGGTGAGGTATGGTTTTACACTGTTTCCAAGACAGTCTCTAGAGGACTTGGGGCCCCTTTCCCCTCATTAACACACCTTTTTCTGGCTTTTCTCTCTGCCCTGTCTCACTTTGGCCTCTCCCTCACATCTGATTTCCAGAACACCTCCCAAATAAACTACTTGTTCCCTATTCCTTATACTAGTTTCTGCTTTTGGAAGAACCCAAAGTAAGGTACCATAGTAGGCATCACTAACAAATGAAAAACTGATGAGACTATAAAGAGAAGGAAGAGGAAACTGTTGGAGGTAGACTAATAGCCACTTGCTGCTGATGAAGAAAGAAACTTTCAGCTCATTGTCCATTTGTAAAGAAGGATGATAGATATCAAATGTGGGTGCCGGGGTGTTGGCTTGACTGACATACCTTAGAAATACTGAACACAAGAGTAATGTGACTATGACTAATAATACCAGCTACCCTTGATTGGACATCTCCATTGGCTAAGGGCAATAATCACACTATCTCATTTCTTCTTCACCACCCTCCTGTGACCTAGGCATTAATTATCCTCATTTTATAAGTGAGGAAGCTGAGGTTCCTGGAAATGGCTCAAAGTCATATGATGGCAGAGCAAGACTCTCAGTTGGGTCTGTCAGACACCAGGGTCCATGCTCTTATGCCTGCACAAACCTATTACAACATCCAGTCAGGGTCCTAATTCTCCTCCAGCTGCTTGACAAGGAATTTATAATGCATACCCTTCAAATCAGGGTGTGCCTTCTCATGGAGTTTAAGGCAGCCATAGCAGGTCTGTGTGGTGAAGGTATGGTAAATAAGACACAAGTCTATCGATTACTCACAATTAACCAACATTTGAGATAATAACTGCTTTATTTATTCTTTCTGGCAGCTCAAGCATGCTCTGTGGCGCCTGTTACACAGTGATGTTAATTAGGTCTGCAGCACTGCACCTCCTGTATGTAAGGTTCGTGTCACCCGCTGGTCTCATCTCTCCAGAGGTCTCTGGTTCAGCATCAGGCCTAAGGACAGAGAGAATCTTTGGGAGGCAGCCATCACTACCACTGTTGCTGAGCTGAGCATGAAACTTCAGTACCTACACATCCTGCCCACAGCATTAGGGTCTAGCTACCTGACATGTACACCAGGATGGATATGAGATCATCTTTCATGTACACAATGGATTGGAGGATAACTGGCCAAGGTAGAGGTTCCTAGAAACCCAAGATGGCAGAACTGGAGGAGCCCTTAGTTATCACTTACCTCAACAGGTTCATTTTATAGATGGAGAAGCAGACTTAGAAAGGGGGAGTGACTTTTCTAAAAGTATTTACATGCTAGGAACAGACTGGGATTGGATTCCAGATATTTTTGCTTCCAGTTCAGGCTCCCTGTCCCTGCTCCTGATGTCTTCACTTGTCCCTGTCCTCCTCCTTTGGAGTGGCTGTGGAATAGATACATGGAAAGTGCCTGCCTCTAGTAGGAATGCCGAGAATGTTAGTTCCTTCCTCTGACTAGATCTTTATTCCCTGAGATTCCTTAAAGTAATTCTGTGAACTCAGAAGAGCAATCATTCTTAATTCCATCCTGCGGTGAGGATATTGAGGTTCAACGTGGGGAGATGACAGCAGCTGAGTTAGGCTCAAATCCAGGCTTCTGGATTAGTACTCTTTTTAATAAATCACAGGGGCTCCCTAAGGATGGAAGGATAAACGAACAAAAGAATGAATGAATGAATGTTAAACTTCCTAAAGTATGAATTAAGGCGAGCTTGACTAACAATGCTTAGTGTTTAAAAGTCCTCACCCTGTATATTTGTTGAAATTGGCATTTCAACAAAGTCAAAATCTCAAGCTCCCTGAGGGCTGTTCAGTGGTCGAGAGCAATGCAGTATTTATTCCGTAATCATGCACCCTCCCCTTTTCACCACTACCTTACACTCAGCTTGGCTTAGAGCAGACCCTCAGTGAGGGCTTCTAAAACTGAAAATAAACAAACACTCTGAAACCGTGGAATTTCTGCCTTCTGGGAGCAATTTAGAGAGGCATTGTGGGTATTAAGGAGAGCAGCCTCTCCCTTCCTCATAACATCACACCAGCAGTTGTTTTTCCAACCTTCAGTCAAGATTGGCCTGAAGAAGGAGAGAGAGAGCAGCAGATGGGAACACAAAACCTGAAATATAGAAAGAGAACTAAACTCGAGATCACCTGTGGATAGCGTCAGAAGCAAGGGGTTTCCCTGTCCCTGCCGTCCCCCCACCCCACCCCAGAAGCACTGGCCTGGCTGGGACCACGGGGAATGGGAGGGAGGAGATGTGGCTCTGACATCCTACTGGCATAGTCCCAGGGAAGGGAGGCTGTGGCAGAGGGGGTGATCCATTAATATGGATGAAATGTTGAGAGAATAGACAGAATTTCAAACAGAAACTGAACCCGGGACCTCTGACTATTAGTTGATGTAAAGCTGTGCTTAGAATTGACAATGACCTGACTATTATCTAATACTCAGTATTATACACACAAGCATTCACAACTATACAAACTCATGCATCTTCACACGGCAAGATAAAGAAGTTACTATTAAAAGCCTCACACAGGGAGACAGTGTGGTCTATGGTGTGGACTATGGTCCATGCTTGGTGGCAAAGCCCCAGGATGTGTGTGGTTATTGCAGGTGTTGTGCCACACTAATGAGGAATGTTTGTTTGGGAGGTTGTGGGAGAGGTGGGAGGTGGGGCATATGGGAATCCCTTTACTTTTTGTGTAACATTTATGTAATCTAAGTATCTTTAAAAAAATAAAAAAAAAATTTATTATAAATAAATAAATAAAAGCCTCACACATTATTCAAATACATTAGTACACACGCACAAACGCACACACTCAAATCCATAGCCAAGCTCGCTCTCTCAATTCCCCCAGTCTTTCCCTCTCTCCCTCCTTTTCAGTTCTCTCCCCTATGGGTACTCATAGACTGAAAAATTGTCAGTCTCCTATATGAGGCTATATGCTAGGTTTACTACACTTGAAAACAAGTGGAGCATTTGCCCAGAAGCCTAAGAGGTTGCCCTTATGTTATGAACTTCTGAAGGGAGGGAAAGGAGAGGGTGTCAGTGTCGCAGGAATGTTCTGCTCCGAGCAGCATCCTTGTGCTTGTTCTCAGCAGCAGCAGCCACTGCGGTAGCCACCAACTCTCCCTGAGCGACCGCTCTCTGCATGGGACCCCAACAATGACTAAGACACGTTTTTTGCCCTCTCTAATCATCTCACCCCAAGAACAATGTAAAGTTGAGATGGGAAGTCAAAGCTGAAACCCGGGAAAAGTGAAATACTGAGGCCATTGCACTATTTAGACAATAGTACTCTAGAAACTCAGAGGAGGAGCTCTCAGTGAGGACTGGAGCATCATGGAAGAGTTCTGGAAGGAGGGGTCTCGAAGGATAGGTAGAAAAGGGGCAGTGATTAGGAATGGGGAGGTACCCGGCACACTCAAGATGCTTAATAAATTTTGCTGCCTGAATTAAAGATAGGACAATCCAGGTTGAAGGCAAAGAACGGATGGAATGGGAGCCTTTAGGAGGTCTCAGAAGAGGGGGAGAGAATACTGGGAAATACTTTTTAAAACAGCATACTTTTCCTTTCATCATTTGATCCTCACAATACTCCTGGGAGTAGGTTGTTTGAGGATTTATATCCCCATGTCAAAGAGTAAGAAACTGATACCAGTCAAAGCTCTGGAGTAACTCCAGACATGGCAAGAGATTTACGTAATGCCACACAGCCAGGCAGTACCAGAGCTGGGAGCATAACCCAGTTTACTGGTGCTCATAAACCCTTGTGATCTCACAATTTGAATCCTGCGAGTGGAGGGTGGGATGTGGCGTGAGGGTAGAAGAGGAAGTCTTCGGGTTCTTTAGTAGGAAAACGCCCTCTAGCTGATGACAAAGCATCAGCTTTACAACTCAGGAGTGGGTGGGTTAATAGAAGGTTCTAGGCCTCATCTGTACCCTTCAATACTGATCTCCTGGCAAAACAGTTCTCTTGCTGTTCCAACTCTGAGGATAGCACTAATTCTGCCTGAGAAAATCATTTCAGGGCAGTTGTTTCAAAAGAAGAGACTCAGGCCTGGAGGACAGGCAGGGACATCCAGCAGCAGAGGAGAATGCCGAAAGCCAGGCTCAGGGGAATAAGGCAAAACGAGGTCACATACAGGAAAAAAAATGAACCAGTGAGCTTTCTGAGGCAGAAGCTTTTTATAACTCGCATTAAATATTTATTGTATTGTCAGTCTTAAGATTGTACACAAAGAGGTGGCGGGGGAAATGGAAAAATGCAAACATTGAGGCCTGGTGACTTTGGACAGGTTAGTTAGCCTCGCTTCACAGGGTTGTTGGGCAGCTTATGTGAGATCCTGTAAGAAAAAGCGACCAGCCCGGGGCCTGGAGTCGAGAAGGCCCTTAGTCAGGGCAGAGCAGCAGCAACAGCACTGCGACAGCAGTAGTCATTGAATAGCAATAGTAGCAGCAGTAGTAGCAGCAGCAGCAGCAGCAGTTGCATTAGCACTACTAGCAGTATAGTAGCAGTAGTAGTGGCAGTAGTAGTATTATCAGTAGTAGCAGCAGCAGTAGTAGTAGCAGTTGCTGTAGTAGCAGCAGCAGTAGTAAGAGATTGGCAGTAGCAGAAGTACTACTGTTAGTAACAGCAGTAGCAATAGTAGTAACAGTTGTAGTAGTAGCAGCAATAATAGTAGTAGATTAGTGGTAGTAGCATCAGCAGTAGCAATATTAGAGTGACAGTAGTAGTGATAGAAGTAGCAGTAGTGGCAGTAGCAATATTAGCAGCAGCAATCGTTGTTATTGTTATAGAAAATTGGTCTCATTGCCTTGGGCTTTGAAAAAGATTTTGGCCTCCAGATAGGACTGGAGGATTAAGCAAATCTAACTCCTCAGTCTCCCGGGAGACCAGGGCCTTGAAAACAATACAGGACTTCTGACTCAAGTCCAAAGCTCTCTACCATACCACGCTGCCTTCCACACTTAGAAATTAGTTCTGTAGGTAATGGGAAGCCATGGAAGAGGTCCAAGCAGTAGGTTGTCTCAGAGATGTCAATATTTTGGGAAAATAAAGCTGTAGTTAGGGTGAGGTCAGGATGGCATTTTGGATCTGAGATTCACTCATTCTTTCATTTATTCTGCTACATTTACTGTGTGCCCCTGACATGTCTGGCACTGTGTTAGGTGCTCTGAGAAGTCTAGAGATGATAAGATACAATCTCTGCTCTCAAAGAAATTAAACTAGAGCGGGGGAGGTGACTATTATCTGAGGCAAATAATTGATAAATAAATAAATAAGCAAAGTGCTAGGAACACAAAAAAGGGAATCAATTATGACCGATGAGACTCAGAAAGGGGTCATGAAATTGAAGCATTTGAACAAAGTCTTGAATGATAAGAAGCATTTTCCTTGGTTAAGAGGGGTAGAGAGTGGATGGATGTGAGAGACACTGAACAGGCAGAGCGAGCAAGATTTGGCGGTAGATCAGAAGTGGGGTATGAAAAAGGCACAAAAGTGAAATGATATCCAAGTTCTTGGCTTAGACAATTGATTTGAAAGAGGTCCCATAGACATAGGGTTGAATTCTATAAAGACCCTAGAAGCTTCCAAGGAGAGAATGGGTTAGTGGGATAGCATCTGGAGGCGGAGAGGCCAATTAGGCTTTTGGCGATCCAGGTGGGAGACGATGGTGGAAGTAGAAAGGAGGGAGAGGATGGAAAGGGGAGAGGAAGGGAAATGAACAACAATCTTGCCAAGTAGGTATTATTGCCTCCTTTTAAATAAGGGGAAAGTAAACTCTGCTTTAAATGATTCACAAGACAAATAGCAAGTGGTAGAGCAAGATTATAACTCAGGTCTGTTTGACCCCAAGTCACTCTATTCTATTGCTTCGAGGAAGACACATCACAGAGGCAGAAGCAATGGGCCTTGGTGATTAGTTGGCTATGTGGGAAGAGGCGGAAAAGGGAGTTAAGACATTGGCAGGGTTTCCAGCCTGGACAACCAGGTGGAAGAAGAGGACATTAACCAAGACAGCTGATAACAGGGAAAAACGCAGATTTGGACTTGAGATTGACATAGGGTCAACCAATAATAGGTCCCATGCCTTTGAGGAACAACTACATTTTAAATATAAGAGGAACTAAAACAGGCATCATAGGGATGGACTTTTGCATTGTTCAGGCTTGGTGCTGGCATTTGGGGTTGAGCCTCGAGGTGGTAAGGTGTGGCAGAGTCAGTTTTGTGCCCAGGCCCTGTCTTAGTCACTTACCAGCTGTGGACCATGGGCAAGTAATTTAATTGCACTGATCGCAGTTTCTTCACCTGCAAAATGGGGAAAATAAGCTCTGTCCAGCCTGCACTCTGAGTGTGATGAAGTAGGAAGAGCAAATAGAAGTGAGAGTGCTTCTGGAAGTCCTGAGTTTCAGCTGGCAGAAATTATTGGTCTGATCACTTCATAGAGATGATCCCTCAGAAGTTGTATGTCAATTGAAAATAGCATAAAGAGCTTCTTATAAATCCTGGTAAGATTCATTTGTTGTTGCTTTTTTTAAAAAAATAATGCACAGTATCTTCTTCTAGAATCTTTACCTGCCCCCTCTCTTTTCAGTTTTGTCAATTCTGCCGCAATCCAGGCTGAGAGAATATTGTCTCCAACACTGCCTTCCCATCTGCTCAGAGCCCCAATTTACAGTGCTTCTCTCCTTCCCTTCCAGGGTCCAGAGCCTTAAGACTCTCCCACCCCCACCCCAATCATTCATTCATTCTTTGCTCAGTGAGCACAGGCACAGCCTATGTTAAGTACGGAGGACACAAAGATGAGTAAACCCAGGTACCTGCCCTGAGACTGATCCCTCAGCCTGACTGTCATTTTCCTGGGCAACTCTCTCACTCCTGTCCTCTACCTAGAAGGGTTTGTACTTCTGGCTGCTCTTCCTCTGGGGTAAGAAAAGCTTTGGCTCAAAGAAAAGGGATTTCCAACTCCGGCATGCAAATGGGAGGCAGGGCAGGGGTGAGGGGAGGTGGTTTGGGGAGAGAGTTCTACTTTCTGCCAGGTGTTTTATAGATGTTATTGTGGGAGGTAGATATTATCACTCTCATTTTATAGATGACAATCCTGAGGCTTAAAGAGGTTAAATACTTTGCCCGAAGCCACACAGCTAGCTAATAGAAGAGTTAGGATTCACAGCTAGCTAATAGAAGAGTTAGGATTCACAGGCCATTTCTATTACACTATAATGTCTCCCCTACTCTGTCTGACCTTGGTGTCCCATTGGCTGAGCTGAGTCACAGGGAAAGGACCTCTAATCCTTAAAGTGCTCAGAAGGCAGGGACTCAGAGGAGGAATTCTGAACAGCAATGGAGGGGCATGGTGTGCTCAGCTCAAATGCTCCAGAAGGAGGGAGTGATAAAGAACCAGAGCTAGGATGTGTGCCTGGGGTCAGTGACCCAGGGGATGCCAGGATGGGCCTTTTGATGACTACCTTGCTGAGCTTCCAGAGGTCCTGGAAGATCTAGAAGCCCCCGCATGTCAAGCAATAAGTGAGCCTCTTTCCTCTTGCCCTCTGAGAATTCTGGAATGCCCAGCAGGGACCCAGACAGGTGTGTAGGATGGCAAGCAAGCAGGGCTCCAGCAGCAGGTGCTAAAAAGCCTTTAAGTCTTACACAAATATCCTGCCTGGAAACGTACGTTCCCTTCACCTCTCCCTACCCGCCACTGCCTCTAGATGGGGCCATTGCTTACTTATTAGTCTTTAACCTGTTTTTCTGTTTTGACCTAGTTACCTGGAGACAAATGGAGAAGACCCACTGTGGAGTGGTGGTAAGGGAGCTGGGTTTGAATTAGAGTTCTCACTAACCATATCAATGCAAATAAAGGATTTTACCTTTAAAATTCTCAATTTCCTCACCTGGGAAATGGAAAAAAGGATACTTACCTCTTGTGACTATTGGGAATATTAAATAAAGCAATGGATATAAAGGCATCTAGCACAGTGCTTGGCAAATAGTATATGTTCAATAAATATTTGGTAGCAGTATGAATTGATGTTCAGTAGTAATCAGCCCATACTTGCATGGTTGGCTTGCTCTTACAATGTAGACAAGTGAGTTGGGGGTCCTCTAAGGCCAGCCTCAGGTGTCTCTATTAATTTACAGTCAAAGTATACAGCTCGCCTGTGC
>JAQZBX010015343.1:7278-29490 GCA_029593785.1 Cabassous unicinctus
CATACGTAACATCGTACAGTGCTCTCATACCTCATCCTACCACCAATACTTTGCATTGCTGTTAAACATTTTTAACTAATGATTAAAAAGCATCCTCAAAATATTACTACTAACTATTTTCCCCCACCCCACCCTATTATTATTTTTATATTATTTATACATGAACATACATAAACAATAAGTGTAAAGTAAAAGTTGTGTATTTACAAGCAGACATTTGTAACATCAAACAGGTGTCCCATACATCAATCCTCCACCAATACCTTGCATTGTCATGAGACATTTGTTACAAATTGTGAAAGAATATTGTCAAAATCTTACTACTAATTATAGTCCTTACCTTAGATTTGGTGTATTTCCCCCCCAACCCACCCTATTATTATTTTTAAAATATATTTTTATGACAGAAGTTGTAAACTTAACAAAACAGTCATGCACATGTGCAGAATTCCCAAACAACACTCCTCTATCAACACACCATACTGTGGTGGAACATTTGTTACAGATTATGAGATAATATCATCTGATTATTACCAGGTCCATAGTGTACACTTGGCACACACTTTCCATACTCCCCCATTATTAACACAGTGCATCTTTGGCATAGATGCAAGAATGTTACATTATTACTGTTAACCACAGTCCATAGGTCACTCCAGTTGTATTTTTCCCATGCTTCTCCACATTCCTACCACCTTGCAATACTGATGTACATCTGCTGTAGCTCGCAAAGGACTCTTGCATGTGTACCATCAACCACTATTCTCATCCACCTCTGGGTTTACTGTGCTATTCAGTCCCTAGATTATTCTCTAGCTTCTTGTCAACTGCCATTTACATCCCTAGACTACCATTTTCAGCCACATCCCCGTTTATAAACCAGCTATTACTCACTATAATGTGTTACCATCAACTCTGTACATTTCCACACTTTTACAGTAAAGTTAATTAAAACTTCTACATACATTAATATCAGTAGTCCATCTCAGTCCTCCTCTAATCGCCTTTAAGAATCCACCACCTACCACCAGGTCTTGAAGATATTTTTCTACATTTTCTTCTAGAAGCTTTATGGTTCTTGCCTTTATATTTAGGTTTTTGATTCATTTTGAGTTAATTTTTATATAAAAATTAGGGGTCCTCTTTCCTTCTTTTGTTGTGGATATCCAATTTTCTCAGCACCATTTGTTGAATGGACTGTTCTGCCTGAACTGGGTGGGTTTGACAGACTAGTCAAAAATCACTTGACCATAGATGTGAGGGTCTGTTTCCAAACCATTAATTTGGTTCCATTGGTCTATGTGTCTGTCTTTATGCCAGTACCATGCTGTTTTTATCATTGTAGCTAGGTAATATGACTTAAAGTCTGGAAATGAGAGTCCTTCAACTTCGCTTTTCCTTTTTAAGATGTTTCTGGCTACTCAGGACCCCTTACCCTTCCAAATAAATTTGATAATAATGTTTTCCATTTATTTAAAAAATGCTCATGGAGTTTTTATCAGTATTGCATCGAATCTGTATATCAATTTGAGTACAATTGACATCTTAATGATATTTAGTCTTCCAATTTGTGAGCATAGAATGTTCTTCCAATTATTTAGGTCTTTTTTAAAATTTCTTTTAACAATGAGTTGTAGTTTTCTGAATGCAAGTGCTTTACACATTGGATAAGTTTATTCCAGAATATTTGGGTTTTATCTGTCATATTTTATTTTCACCACTCTTTTGACACTTTTAGTTACTTTTATCAATATAATCTTCATTTCTAGACTCTCTTTCAAGCCTCTCTCTCCTGATTTTTCTTTTCAGGCTGTAGCACACCCTTTAATATTTCCTGCAAAGCAGGTCCCTTGGTTACAAACTCTCTCAGTCTCTTGTTTATCTGTGAATATTCTAAACTCGCCCTCATTTTTGAAAGACAATCTCACCAGATATAAGATTCTTGGCTGGAAGTTTTTCTCTTGCAGTATCTTAAATATATCATACCACTGTCTTCTTGGCTCCATGGTTTCTGGTGAGAAATCAGCACTTAATCTTATTGGGTCTCTTATATGTTATGCACTGCTTTTCTCTTGCTCCTCTCAGAATTCTCTCTGTCTTTGGCATTTGACATTCTGATTAGTATATGTCTCGGAGTTGATCTATTCTGATTTTTTTGGATGGGAGTATGTCGTGCTTCTTGGACCTGGATATCTATGTCCTTCAATAGGGTTGGGAAAATTTCTACCATTATTTCTTCAAATATTCCTTCTGCCCCTTTTCCCTTCTCTTCTCCTTCTGGGACACCCATGACATGTATGTTTACACATCTCTTGCTGTGGTTTACTTCTCTACCTTGTTCAAATTTTTCCAATCTTTTCTTCACCAGTTCTTTTGTATGTTCACTTTCCATTGGTCTATGTGGAGACCATTTCTTCAAGCTCACCAATCCTTTCTTCTGCCGCCTCAAATCTGCTATTGTATGATTGCAGTGTATTTTTAATTTCATTTATTGCACCTTTCATTCTCATAAGATCTGCTGTTTTCTGTGTATGCTTTCAAATTCTTCTTTGTGCTCATCCAATGTCTTCTTAATATCCTTAATTTCTTTAGCCATCTCATTGAATTTATTTAGGAGATTTGTTTGAACATCTATAATGAGCTGTCTCAACTCTTTTATGTCATTTGGAGGCTTATCTTGTTCCTTTAACTGGGCCATATCTTCCTGTTTCTTGGTGTGGATTTTTTTGTTGGTGTCTTGGCATCTGGCTTACTAGAGTATTTATTCTGGGTGCAGTTTTTCTCTTTAGTTTAGGGCTTCCTGCCCTTTCTCCCTTGCTGGTTGTGTAGTAGGAGCCAAGGATGTAGCTGGTGCTATAAGCTATGGAGGCTTAAGCTGCCCTCATTGCCCCAAGGACCAGTGAAACTTCTTCCAACTTTCTCCTTCTTTCTCCCAACTTTCCACCAGGGGTAGGGTCAGAGCCACAGCTGTGTGGAATAATCTAACTCATGTAGGCCTAGACTGTAGTTGCCCAGAGAGACTGATAAGCCCCTTTCTCCCCTGTCTGGGACAGGGATGGAACTGCAAGTTTGGGCAACAGTCTATGCAGTGCAGGTCCAAGATGACCACAGTTGCCCCAGTAGACTTCCGATTATTCAGTCTATGCCCGCCAAATGTACCTGCAGTTTCCTGGATAGGCTGGTGCAGGACCCACCAGCTTTCTCCCTGCTAGAAGTGGGGCTAAAGCCTCGGCTGGGGCTGTAGGCTGATCTGGGTGAAAGAAGCTGTTCTCTACCATCACTGTGATTTTCAGTCAGCCTGGCTTCCCTTCATGCTGAGGGTGGAGTAAAAATGGCGGCTACCGGCCTCCTTCTGACTTGGTCAGGCTCAAACTTTAGCTGTTCTTAGGGTTACACTTTAGCCAGCCAAATTTACTAATCAGTAGCAGAAATCAGTGGGCAACCATCTCTTCCTCCCCTGTTTTTGGGAAATGGAGCTTTCTGCCACCGAATAGCTCCTGGGGTGGCTTGCGCTGCCAAAGTAGGATGATTACCGGCCTCCCAGCTTTCTCCCTGCCCGAGGTGGGCCTGGGGCTTAGGCTAGAGCAGCAATCTGATCTAGATGGAGAAAAGGGGGTCCCTACCAGCACTGTGATTTTCAGTCAGTCCCGGTTCCCCTTGTGTCAGGCATAGAGTTAAGATGGTGGCTACGGGCCTCTTTCTGACTTGGACAGGCTCAAACTTTAGCTCTTCTTAAGATTATACTTTAGCCCGCCAAATTTACTAATCAGTAGCTGAAATTGGTGTCCAACTGTCTCTTCCTCCCCTGTTTTGGGGAAGTGGAGCTTCCAATTCCAACTGCAGAACAGCTCCCGAGGAGGCTTGTTCCTCCAGTGGAGAATGAGCACTGGCCTCTGTGGCGTGGAGTGCTCTACTTAAGAATCTTCTCTGCAGATGGGCAGTCTCCTCTTTCCATTCTTTCAAGGATGTTGCAGGATGCTCTTCTGGTCTCCTGGAGCCCCCAAACAAGTGCTTTAGATAGCTCTGAGTGATTATATCTGCCATGTAGCTGGAGCTGATTCTAGGAGCTCCTTACTCTGCCGCCATCTTTCTTGTTGTCTCTTTGGGAGGTTTTTGATTACTGATTCATTCTCTTTATTTGTTTACAATTGGTGAGGTTTTCTATTTCTTCTTGCTTCAGATTAGGTAATTTGTATGTTTAAAGAATTTGTCCATTTCATCTAGGTTTTCTAATTTGTTTGCATATAATTTTTCCTAGCACCCTCTTATAATCTTTTTTATTTCCATAAGTTCGGTAGTAATGGTCCCACTTTCTTTCTTGATTTTAGTTATTTTTGTACTCTTTCTCTTTTTCTGTAACAGTCTGGCCAAAGGTGTGTTGATTTTATTGAACTTTTCACAAAACCAGCTTTGGTTTTGTTGATTCTATCATTCTTCTATTCTCTTTCATTTGTCTCTACTTTAGTCTTTATTTCCTTTCTTCTACTACCTTGGGGTTTAGTTTCCTCTTCTTGCCCTTTTGTTCTTAGGTGTGAAATTAGGTTATTGATTTTTAATCTTTCCTTTTTTAATATAGGCATTTAGAGTTATAAATTCCCTCTGAGCACTGCCTTCAGTGCATCTCATTGTCTCATTATGTTGTATTTTAGTTTTCAATCGTCTCATGAGATTTCCTAATTTTCCTTTATGATTACTTCTTTGACCCATTGTTTGTTTAATTGTGTGTTGTTTAATTTCCACAGATTTGTAAATTTTCCAGTTTTTTTTCTGTTATTGCTTTCTAGCTTTATTTCATTGTTATCTGAGAAGATATTTTGTATGATTTCAATATCTTTAAATTTATTAAAACTTAATTTGTGGCTTAGCATGTGGTCTATCCTGAAAATGTTCCATGTGCATTTGAGAAGAATATGTATTCTGTTGTTCTTGGGTGGAGTGTTCTGTATATGTCTATTAGATCTAATTGTTTAATAGTGTTTTTCAAGTCCTCTATTTTTTTACCGACCTCTTTAGATGTTCTTCAATTATTGAAAATGGTGTATTGGCATCACCAAATATTATTGTAGAACTTTTTCTACCTTTACCCTGCATAATACCTGGAACATAGGTGCTCAGTAAATATTCGTTGAATATGTGAATGAATCTCTTTTACAGATGAGGAAACTCATGTTTAGAGAAGTTAAATAATTGGCTCAAGTCACATAGGTATGAAGTGGTGGGAGCAGCTTTCAAATCCAGGCAGCTTGATTACAGAGCCCTCACCATTAATCACCATGCCGTGAGAACGGAATGTTGTGGGCAGAGGAAAAAACAAATGTCTACTGTACTAGACAGTATGAGTAGTAATAAGCACTAGTCTTGGTGTCACAAGACTTATGTTCCTTTCTGGTTCTGTTGAGTCCCATGTCAGGGAGCAGTGGGGAGTGCAGGAGTAGGGAGGGCTGGAAAGACCCCATCCAAGTCTAAATGAGCTGAGAGTGGGGAAGGAGTTGGTGCAAACAATAATTGGGAGCTGTACCAGAGGAACCTGGAATAATCCTGGGGTTTGAGGTGGGGAGGAACAAATAAATGTCCACCTCAGGATTCTGTTATGTTCTTACAGTGCAGTGAGACACTACACATGCCTTTCCTACAAAGGCCATTTCTTTTGTCACTATCTTTTGCAAATCACTTGAAATTCTGTAATATTTTCTAGGGGATATTAACTTTGGAATGAAATTATGGGGACAGCAGGCATCAAGATAATTGCTAAATGTGAAGTCTGACAGACAGCACAGACTGTCAGTTGTGAGAATATGATAATATTTTCTTCTTTAGTCGATGCAAAATCATGGGTGGACTGAATGTTGGGATTCTTTTCTCCCTTCTTGATATAAATGACTCTCCATTCATTCCAAATTTGTTTCTAGGTTATCTAGAAATTTTTCTCTACCTATGCTATATATAAATTAGAGTTAAATGTTATAGCATTTGGTTTTGCTGTATATTTCTAATAACATAGATATGTTTTTTAACTTGTAATTTTTATCTAGAAAAAATAATAGTCAATTTGGCTACCAATTATTGGCTCAAAGATAATTCACTTTTTAGAGGATAATTATATTTTTAGAGGGTAAAGTCCCGTTCTTCAGAAATGAAAAGTACAGTTAGGTGGAAAAAACTCATATAATGGTAAAATATGGAGCTGTAATTCAGCATTTCTTTCTGATGAGATTTGATTTATTCATGCATTGCATACATTCATTTGTCAAACATTAACTGATTATTTCTTTTCCAGTAGAAATAGGGATAAGTAGAATAGAAAATATTCTGGACCCCGGAGCCAGAATACCAGGGTTCTAATCCTGGCTCTGCTTTTTGGTAACTGTGATTTCAGCCAAGGCAGGTATCCTTATGAGTCATAGTTACTCCCTGCCTTTAAGGTGGGCATAGAATAATCTGCCTTGCCTGCCTTTCAGGATTATTACAAGGATTGAAAGAGTTCTGCAAATTATAGCTCTAAGTAAATGTTATATTAATGTTTTATATTATTATTACATATATGGAACTGCTTAACATAAAAGAGAAAAAAAATATCATTCTTTTTACTATACTTTGGTTTACCCATCCATTTTCTGGAAATATTTTAAGACTTAGCTACAATTTAAAAAGTACTTTGAAGTCCCCTGAGGATAGATTGTAAGATAACAAGAACATTGTTTTGTTTACTTCTTGTATATTCTTATTTGTTTCTTAAAGCAAAATTTTTAAGAGAAGTTACTTTGCTTTCTTTGTATTCTCTATAAATCGTCCTGATTGTAGTATAGGGAAATATGTAAGAATGTAAAACAATGAAATGTCTTTTTTTCTTTGAAATAAACTATATGTACATAATTTATAAAAACTCATTAAAATTGCTTAGATATCATATTGAAATATGAATATTATACTTAAATATTAAATTTCAAATATATAATATATACTTAAAGAGTATACTTACATCATTAAAGATGGATCTGTAATCTGTAACATTATACTTTACCAGATAATTTAATGTATTATAAAATAAATGTAATATATATTTAGATATCTATTTGAATATATACCTCCCTAAATTTAGGAGCTATTCTGAGAGGGAAAGAACATTGGACTAAGAAAGGATTCAGAAAAACTGAGTTCTAATCTTAGCTACAAGAATATAGCTTAGTGATTAACTGGTTAGGGTTTTGAGTCAGACTGTTTTTGGATCCCGAGTATTTTTAAACCTTAGTTTCTTCAGTTAACAACAAGGAAGATAATTATAGCACTTGCCTTTATAGATTGCCTTAAGAATTAAGTGAGATAATGCACACAAAGAGTTTGGAAGTTTATTAGTACTACCACCACCACCACCACCACCACCACCAATGCCACTAATTAGTAACCCTGGCCAAGTCATTTAATGTCTCTGGCTCATTTATAAAATGAGAAGACTAAAATAGGTGATCTCTATATAGCTGTTTTTATTATTAATATGAGATAATTTCTATCAAAGTCTCTTATAAACAAGCCTACATGAATATGAGGTATCATCAACATCCTAGGATCTTCACAGCTCTGAAAAGTGATGAAAAAAATGAAAAACCATATATAATATCTGTTTTATATCTATGTATACTATATATATATATTAGTAAATTTTAGATTTCCTGCCTTTTTATTTCAAAGCTATGACCAAAGCAGAGAGCAATTTGTGTGGCAAACCTGTCGTTTTTGCTCTTTCTCCATCATCATTCCATATTTATCCATTGTACCTAGCAAATTACAGAAAATAGGTAAGGTCCCTGAAACCAGGGCTAAAATGAGAAAAGTAAGAAACCTAGAGCTGACATTGGGCTGCCCAGTATTTTTTATTTTTTTCTGCATACAAGGGTATAGGGATAGGGCTGGACATTCAGAAGTCAGAGAAGACAGACCTCCTGACTGTAATTTTATCTGTTGTCAAGCCTCCTCCTTGCTATTCCTTGGTGAAACTTCAGTCTCTTTGAAGAACAGAAAGTCCTTTTTGAAGGATCCCAACCTCAGAGAGGGTCAGAGAAGCAGGTTATCATCATCTGGAGAAAGACGACCAAGGGCTGACCTTGTGTTCAGACAGAAATTGATTTGAAGTGCAGAGAAATAAATATGTACCTTTTGAATAATATCGAGGGCCTTGTAGTGAAATGATATATATAAAATTAAGAAGACCCATATAAGCATGCCTAAGTCTCTCTAGATTTTGTTTTATCAGGGGTGTCATATTTACTAGCTGCCCAAACCACACAAAATAATAGTGGAAAGTTTTAGCTAATAAAAATAATAATACCTAATATTTATTCAGCCCTACTACATGCCAGATTCATAAGAGCTTTACATGTATTATGCTACTCAGTATGTATATGTACATTTTAAAAATTTCATGTTCCCAACTAAATCTTTGTTATTTTTTTCCCCTTTTAACTTTTGCTTAGCCAATCATATTTCTCATCATTCTCTTCTAAGAACTCTGCATTTCAGCAAAACTGCTGGATGGTGGTTTTCAACTTTTAATTATTTTGAGCATATCTTTTACTTTTCAAACTTCATGTCCTTGTTGGGAACTCTCTTCCCCACACCTTTCTTTTATCACTACTGGTCTTTGCAAACCCTTCATCTTAAAGCTCTCTAATCATTGTAGCTGATCTGCCTCTCTTTCCTTGTTCCAAGCACAAGTGTGACAGAAGATGACTTGGGAATCATAATGGATAGTTTTTGCTAAATAAACACAGTGCTGCTTTAAAAAGCTTGAATACACTATAAAATTTTATTCTAGTAGCAGCTGAATATAAAGTTGTTCTTCAGCAGCTGTGAGTGGAAAAATAAAAATAACGTGTTTTATTTAAATTAGAATAATTTGCATAGGTCTTTTGTATAGCTTTCAATAGTTTAATAGTAATTCCAGAGAAATTATGATGATTAGGTAGCCATTGAGAGTGGCTTTAGTCATGTTTAAATGAAAACCTGAAACAGTGCTCACATTTTTTAGTATGATACATTTGCTATATTTATACTCACTTTGAATACAATGAAAGTAACAATGTCCGGTATATGCTCCAGTTTGAATACATTATGTTCTAGTGTCTGAAATGGGAATGTCCAATAATAAACCTATAATACAGTTTTTTACTTAGTCACTTGAATGTGACCCTTCAAAGTTATTAGATAAATAACTTCTCATTAATAAGAAAGAGTGAAAACGTTTTAACTCTAGGTTAGATTTTTGAAATAAATCCATGGTAACTTTGCATTTATAGTGCTCATATGAGTTGTATTCTCAACTGATTTTATTACTTTCCCAATTTTAATAAATAGGCACATACCAAGACATTTAACCTAGCAATAGTTGTAGCAATAAGCACACTCTAGAGAGATTTGTAAAATAGATCAAAGTTATCTTCTGTGTTTTCCCATTTCCTTTTTTTGTGCCCTCTAGTACACTTTAAAAATTCCTCCCATCCTCCTGTATATTTTAAAAAAGAGAAGTACATAATATTTTCCTTCATAGTGATGGATGATATTGGAGAGATTTCAAGCATTCTCTGGGAGATAGATTTTTGTGCAAGACAACTACTATAAATAGTGAAGAATAATTAATAAATATGTGAATAATTTTCTGAAAACCTCAAGGAGTTGTTTAGTTAACAGACTGGCTTTGCATTAATTACTAACAATCTAGGAACCATTAATAAATAAAATTGCTTCCATTCTATAGTTACAGAGAGACCCTATTTATGAATAGAGAGCATCCTCAAAAGTTTGTTTAAAAGTTGCTTGTTTGGATCTTAAGACATATTTCTCTTATAAAATAGCAGCAACTTGAATTCCAGGCTAGAATACAAAAGCCTGAAATAAAATACAGTGGTATGTTCCACCCAGATGTCATTGTTGGGGTTTGGGAAAAGGATGAGAATGAGCAACGAGGAATAGATTGTCTTGGCCCTGCACAACTCATTTGAAATTTGCATCAGAGATGACACCTCATATATTTGTAGAGAAAAAGGCATTTCTCTAGGAAAGAGGTTTTCAAAAAATTTAGCAGTTTATTTCAGTAAGAACATCTCCAAAAATCCGCAATATAACAGATAAAAGCAGAGCTTCTGTAAATGAAGCAGGGTGAATGGCCCAGAGCCCTGCCTTCTCTCTTGCCTTTTTCTCCATTCATCAAATTCAGAAGTACTTTCCTGGAACCAAAAGATTCCACAGAGCAGAGGCTGAAAGTTCTAGGTCACTCTGAGGAAAAGGTTTTGTCTTTCTTTGAGACAGTTTTTTAAAAAAAATAAAAATAATTTATTATTTTTAAAGAAGTTTTAGATTGCATAAATGGTACATCAAAAGCATAGGGGATTCCCATATACCCCACCCCCTCCCACTCCCATACTTTCTCTAATTAACAACATCTTTCATTAGCGTGGTACATTTGTTACAATTGATGAACACATATTGGAGTATTACTACTAACAATGGTCTATAGTTTACATTATGATTTGCACTTTGCACCACACAGTTTTTAAAAAATATATAATAAACTTTTTTATTTAAAAAAAAATATACTTAGATTACAAGAATTTTACATAAAAATATGGGGAATTCCCATATGTCCCACTCCCTACCCCTTGAACATTTCCCACAGTCACAACATCCTTCATTAGTGTGGTACGTTTGTTACAATTGATGAACACATTTTGGAGCATTGCTATTAGGTGAGGATTATAGTTTACATTGTAGTTTACACTCTCTCCCACCCAATTCTGTAGGTTATGGCAAGATTAATAATGGCCTGTGTCTGTCATTGCAATGTCTTTCAGGACAATTCCCAAGTCCCCAAAATGCCCCCATATTACATCTATTTTTCCTTCTTACTCCCCTCAGAACCTCCAGTGGCCACTGTGTTTGAGACAGTTTTATCACTGTAGTAAGTAATTAGTGTGGGTCTATTTTTATCTGTTGTTCTTGGTAGGTACTCTTAGGGCCCTTTCAATCTAGTAGATAAACTCATGTTCCTCAATTCTAGCGTAATTTTTCTGATATATTGATATATTTGATTATTCTTTTTTTTTTTCTATTCCATCATTCTGGATCTCCTGTTATTCGATGTTAATCTTGTGGCTTTGTATTCCCATTTTCTTATTTTTTTCTTTCCTACTATCCATCTGTAGCAGTTTGATATTTTGTAAACTGATTTGTTCCTCTGGGCATATTAGATTATATTCGACTCAGAGGATTCAATAGGATGTTGAGTCCCCACCCCCTTGGTGGGCAGGGACTCAAAGAGAAACCGCATCACAGAGAAGGGAGGTTGGAGTTTTGATCCTGGAGCTTGGGAAGTAAGCACATAGAGAAGCAGATACGTGAGGAAGGAGAGAAGGCTGAATTGGACAAGGCAGAGGCCCCAGGAAGAGAGATGAGCCATTTGCCTGATGGTCTACAGCTGGCCTGTGGAGAGAGCAGAGGAGCTGAGCCTGGAGAGAAACAAGCCCTGGGAAGAGAGGAACCCAGGAAGCCTGAACCCTTGCAGCCATCTTGCTTCAACACGTGGCAACAGACTTTCGTGAGGGAAGTAACTTATGCTTTTATGGCCTGGTAACTGTGGGCTTCCACCCCAAATAAATACCCTTTATAAAAGCCAACAGATTTCTGGTATTTTGCATCAGTACCCCTTTGGCTAACTAATACACCTTCTCTTTATCTTTTTGCTTTACTCAGGGAAATTTCATCAGCTTATCTTACACTGTGGTTTATATTACAAATACCTTCAGTTTTTCACTTCAGTTTTCATCTCTTCTGTTTGGAACTTTTCTAAAATGTCTCATGATCATTGATTAGCCACTTGTATTTAAAAGTGGGGCTCTATGAAACTTGTCAGAACTTGTATGCATGGGTGAAGCTTAATATTGTAGGGTGAGCAGACAGTGGGGGATCCTCCACTGTCAGCATCTTCAATCTTTTCTCTTGGGCTTTTCAGAGTCTCCAGATTTTTCTACTCTTAAATCTGAATATAGGCATTTTGGGAGCTGAACTGAAGAAGAAGTCTTTGTAGTCAGTCTGTAAATTTTTACTTAATTCTCTTGCTTTTAGTATGTTGTCCCTATCCTCAATTGTAATTGGTTATCCTTCATCCCAGAGAACTTCTCTTTAACCCTCTCCAGAAAGTAAACTACAGGCTTCTGCAAGGGTAGAGGAAGGGTAGTTTACTGGTGGTATGAAGTAGAGTGAAATCTCTTGAGGTCCATTTTCTTAAATTGATTTTCAATGGAAACATTCTTTGGCATTTAACTCCACTTTCATATACACATTTAGAGGTACCTGGTGCCACTGATTCCTAAACTTTTTGGGGATGTTGTTGTGTAAATCGGATTGCTTCTTGGCTCTCCCACTTCTGACCTGCGGATCAGGTTTCTCAAGTTAGTTCATATTTATCCATCTGCTTTGTAGCTTCCAAAGTTTTGTTTTTCTTGTCATTTCTCCCATGATCTTTCTTCTTGTTGGTTTATGCCTTAAGAATCCCTTTATGTCATTTTAGTGGGTTTCAAGAGTGTGTAGAGGTAAATGCATGCATTCAGTGTGTCTAATATTTATTTTTTTTAACTTATGGAGATTTTCAAACATATGCAAAAGGAGAGAGAATAGTATTACAAATCTCCACATATCCTTTTCTAAGTTTCAAGAACGATCAGTTATCAACATATGGGCAATCTTTTATTTATATTCCCCCAACTCCTCTGGGTTATTTTATAGCAAATCACAAACCTCACATCCTTTAACCCATAAATTATTCAGTGTATCACTCTAAAACATAAAGATTATTTTGAAAAAGGCATAGATACTGTGATGGCTAGGTTCTTGTGTTAACTTGGCCAGATGAATAAACAGTTTGTTTATTCAAATCAGTATCACAATATGCTGTGGCAGTTTGAGATTATTTTATGAATCCCAAGAAAAGAAAGAGTATGTTTTAAACTAATCTATTTCTGTGCGTGTGATACCCTTTGATTGCATTAAATTCATTTGAGGGTCCTTTGATTAGATTACTTGATAAGATCAATTTAGGGCTTTTGATTGGACTACATCAGTGAGGCATGAGCCACCTTGGGTTTCTGTCCCCTGGCTGGATCTGATATAAATGGAGACATAAAGAGAGACAGACATAGACAGGAAAAAGAAGCCACCATATTTGATCCTACCATGTGAGAGAAAAAACTCCAGTTTCCCCCACAGCTGAGCTGCGAGAAACCCCCAAGAGGCTCAAGGAGCTGAGGCCCAGGGAGAGATGAAGCATATGCCTGATAGCTTGCAGCTGAACTCAGGAAGAAGGCAGAACAGTGTGACTGATAGAGGAAGCCCAGAAAGAGACAAACCCTTCGCCTAGTTGCCCACAGCTGGGCTTGGGAGATGATAGTAGATTCTCAAGGAGAAGGCAGAGACCTTGGCAGAGATCTGTGGCCATCTTGCTTCACTACATGGCAGTGGATTTGGTGAGAAAGCACCTCTTTTCACAGCCTTGGAACTGTAAACTTTTAGCCCAAATAAATCCTCTTTATAAAAGCCAACCCATTTCTGGTACTTTGTTTCAGCAGCCCTCTGGCAAACAAACAATGGCCCACAGTTTTTTTTTTTTCAATAGGGAAAGATTTTTTTTTTCTGAGTCAGACATAAGCTTTATTTGGACTTACAGACAGGAGAGAGTCTCCAGTGGTGGTAGTCCAGAGAATGAAGGTCATGCTCCACAAAGAGATGGGAAAATGAGGGTGATATAAGGTGTTTCAGAACAAAGACATTCCATAGGGTATGAAAATAGAGTTTCCGCTAGGGTCCTGTGACAACACATATGGGGTCTGGTGGTTGTCGCAGGACTGAAGTTTTACCACTCTGAGGAGATTATGGTTTATGATACTATCTCTACATCATTTCCCCTCTGGGGAGGGTTGTTAGTCTTTAACTTATGTCTAGGTCATACAGGTGGCTATGCGCTGAGGACTTAGGGGGAGCCCGGGTCCTGGGTCCCCACAATCTACCCCCATGCAGCAGCCTACATTGACCATAGGACAAGCATTGCATTCACATTCCACAGCAACAGTATAAAAGACAACAGAATAATAGGAAGCCTCCACCAAAAGCTAGTAGACCTATAAAAACATATTGCCAGGGCCGAGAAAGGGAATTAAACCAACCAGATAAGGGGTAATAGCTAATTTATCAATGTGCTGTATGTGTTCTTGCATATGATATAGAGCTTATGAAATATTATGGGAGTGATCAGGAATATATATACAACATTGAGTATTAAAAAGGGCACAGATCTCACCTTGTGCTGCAGTAAAATAATCTAAAGTCATCCTATTTTGTAAAACTACCTTTTGTAGTTGGGTAGTTTCTTCGTTTAGTAAGGAAATTGCTACTTTGGAGTCATTAAGGGCTTGAGCAGTGTGATTGGCTAAAGCTGTTATGTATTTTTCAGTGATAATTGCAGCACCACCTGGCACAAAAACGGCCAACGGGTAGAACCACCAGGGGTGTGCTTTACTCTATATCTGGCCTTGATCATTTCCCAATTACTAGTAGTATGGTGTAATGAGTCATATAGGATGGCAGGGACATATGGCTGTCCGCATGTGTATCATCTGATCCAGTTATAGGAAAAATATGGCCCCCTGTTTTCCTAGCAAGTCCGTAGCCATCCTTTAGGGGGTAGATAGGCCCCAGCAAATGAGTGGTAGGTCTGCCATTGGAAAAGAATATTATTTTCTAGTTTGATAGTAAAATTACACGACTCAGGGGGTAACCACCCCAAGACAGGGGCAAGACAATCTAGGGTGACAGCCTCAGCTGTTAACTATCTTAAATTATCATATACAGCAGATCCTAATAAAGGCTTGGGCTTATTGACTTTTTCCCTTACAAGGAAAAAATGTAATTACAAGTCTCATTGAAAGACGGCAGCTGGATTTCAGCTTTAAACAAGAAGGTCTTTTTCCAAACTTGTCGATGGGTCGTATTCTGCCATGCCAGCAAAGTGTTCCACGCTGTCCAATTTGAAGTACAGTAGCACCTGAGGATGGTTAGTCTGTGCAAACCCAATATTGGGTTTGATTGTGGTCATGGGTTACTGCCAAAGCCCACTGTAGAAAAGTATTGGCTAGGGCATTACAGGTAAAAAGAAAGGTGTTTATGGGGAATAATGAAGTGCTGATCTAACAGTATACAAGCAGCATTTCCATTAGTAGATAACAAAGTATGAGGTAGGGAGTCCTATGAGGAGGCTTCCAATACCATACATTTTCCCCTTCTAAATTCTCTGAGTTTTCTACGGTGACATCAAAAACTAGTTTAGGCATAAAGAGAGCCCACATAGACACACATAGGGCCCCAGCGGGAATAGAAGACCCCGAATTATTAATAGAGATTTTTACTAGCATTTTCTGTGTAAACTGTGGTCTTATAACATTGTTTTGGGTAACTCCTATTCCCTATGGGCTTAAGATTCCCAACCAGCGAGGCTGCATAGGTCAGTATCATGGCCAAAGGACCTCACCTTCCCCAGTTTGTATAGCTTGAGACACAGGCAACAACAGATTATTATTACTTCCCCTTTTGGACTGTAGGGTAGCTGGCCCTTTAACTTGTATTCTCAATGCCTGCATTGGTCCTGCTGTTAGCATTTCAACTGGAGCAGGGGCTGCAGCCCGAGGTGCTGAATTTAAAGGGTCAAGGCTGGATACAGCCTTTTAGTCCATGGTTGCAAAGATCCCTTATCACCTTTTATTTGTTCCTTTAAAAGGCCATTTATCCTTTCTTTATGGGTTATAGGGTAAATGGAAGGTACACACAATATCTTGGCCCATCGCCCAAGACTGTGTGAGGTAACTGGTAAATGGAGTTCCTCGGTCACTGTCAATTTGGGCTAGCACCCCATATAGGGCACTTACTTTTTCTAAGCAGCGAATAGTGTCCCACTGGTTGGCCTTTCCTACTGGGAAGGCCAACAAGAGTCCCTTGGCGGTGTCTGCAGCAGTGAAAGCATACCTTACCACTTCTGAGAGTGGGAGGGGACTGACACAATTCACTTGCCATCATGTTACTGGAGTCTGTGCGCTGACATGTGATTTCCAACATGGTAGTTCTCAGGCCAGACTGCATATTAGAATCATCTGAGGAAGTTTTAAAATGATAGAAGACTGGGCTATATCTCACACCAATTGTGACCCTGGCATTGATATTTTAAAAACATCTTTAAGTGATTCTAACTGTATTGTGCTGAGAACCTGTGGGCTAGATACAGCCTAATCCCTTTCTTCTCAAAGCATTACCTGGGAGCTTGTTAAAAATGCAGTCTCAGGCCCCAACAAGAGTAGGATTCTGGAAGAAGTAAAGACGTGCCCTAATTCAATTTTTTCCCCAATTCCTTATTAATATTTGGGTTCTAGTTTTAATATGTTTGGCAAGCAATGAAAATATTGCAAAACAACTGAATTTTGGTTCATTGTAGGTTCTACTACAATGATAATTGATTTTATATTAGTAAGTTTTCCTCTTTGAACATACCATGACATTATGAAAAAAGTAGGCACAAAATTATATTGCCTTGATTATTTCTGAAAGGAAATATTGTTGGTATTTTTGAAAAGTACTCTGCCTTTAATGCAGAATTTCTCAGAAATTAGAGTCATCATATAGACTTGGGGAAATCGAGTGTTCAAAATGTTTTCAGACCTTTTTTAGTTGACAGTTGCATTTAGAATTTTTAATTTAAGTCATTTAGAAAAATGACTGCTTCTTGATTTGGGATCTTTAAGCAAAAAAAAATTTCTCTTGAAATAGGAAATATCCAAAATCAGTGAGTTATATGCAGGAAAGACTCAATTTTTTAAACCTAACTTCTTAGAGATATTAATGGTCCTCAGAAGATAGTACTTTGGGTCATATCATGGAAAAGAGTATGACAATCTTAGGTCAGATCATATACTTAGGCATTTACTTGCTGGAGGATACTGGGCAAGTTAATTACTGTTCCAAGAATTAGTATCTTTATTTTAAAGCAGGATCACACGACCTACTTCGCAGGGTTTGCTATAAGGATGAAAATACAAGCATACAGCCTAAATGCCGGTAGTGTTTTACTTATAAAATGCCTGATGAGAGTAAGAGCTTAACAATGCTTCTCTGGAGTGGGCATAGACATGTGGCCAAAGGGAAGGTTCACCAGCAATTGTTAAAAATAGTATCAAGTTCTTAACACAATGATTATTGCACACAAGTATAAAGTAAATCCCTTTTTAACAAATGAATGAAGTTTTCTTGTCAAATCAGTTTCTGGTTTTTTTTTTTCCAAGGTGAGATATTTTCCCAGGGATGGAATTTCAGAGCTAAGAGACTGGATCTTGTACTCCTGTTGAAACCCCTGAGACATTTAATCCAAAAAAGTACGGCTTGAAACAACTAGTTATTGTTATCTATTACAAAACTACATTTTTGGCCTGGACTTCAGGCTTGTCCAGTAATACATTTAGAGTGAGGAAATTCCCACCTCTCTTACCTTAGAATCTCTAATTTTTTAATGAGGCCCACTGACTGTCCAGCAATGAGTTATCAGTGGACTCATACGCAGTGAACTGCATTTGTGTTAGTGAAAAGTCTTTAATGAGTACTTTAATGAGTAGTTTGTAGTTGTAGTTCGCAGACCTTTCTTCTCTTTGCCTAAATATTTCTATGCAGTGAAGGTAAGAAGACTTCAAAGCAAGTTTCTGGTGGTGGTGGTTTTATAAAGGAATATTTAGGGTCAGTGCCCCTTGCTATTCCCACTTGCCATTTTCTGTTATATCTCTTATCAGTTTTAGGAAAAGTACTATAAACCTTGGAGAGGAAGTTTTTTTCTCTTAACTTATTACTTAGGGCAAGACATATTTTGCCTTTATTATTTTTTATGTTTATTTTCCTCTTCTAAGTGCCTTTTTTAACAAATCAATTTTATTGATACGTATTGATAAAACATAAATCCATCCAAAGTGTACAGTCAGTGGTATTTGGTGTAATCACATAATTGTGCATTCATCACTTCACTCATTCTTACAGCACTTTCATTATTCCAATAATAATAATAATAAACAAAACTCATCACCTCTCAATCTCTCTATGTTCCTCTGCTGTACATAGCTGCTATTCTTTTTCCTTCTCTTGGTATATTTGTATTTATATTTTGTAGAAACAGTCTTATATATGCAATATTACCCAAATTCATATTTTACATGAGGCTTTACTAGCTTGTACAGTCCCATGTTACAGTTTTTTTTTCTAATTTAAAAGCACACAATTTTAAATAGCTTAATTAAATAAGAAAAAATATCTTACATATAATTGAATGTACACAATTGTAATAAATGTACAACTCTAAGATATTTATAATAGAGTGGTATATTAAAACTATTTTATGCATGAATTATCTATAAACCTATAACTTTTGTAACAATAATAAAAAAGAAATGAGTGTACAGACATCAAAAAAGAAATTTAAATGGAAATTACAATCTCCACTATAATGTACAAGTAAATATATACTCAAATCAGGTGTTGAAAGGCAAATGGTTGGAAATTTTTCATCCTCTATTAGTATATACAATCCTTATTCTCTTCAGCCCCCAAAATTCATTTCCTGGTATCAATTCAAAAGTAGCATCTGCACATATAGCAAGAGATTTGGATACATAAATTAAATACTTTTAAATGTGAAAAACTAAATATTCATAAATAAGGGAAGATTTAAATAATGGCACCCTACATTATACGGACACAATATAGGGTCTTTTATATTCCATTAAATATACTCCACAGGGAGTATGACCTTCCCAGAGAAAGACCACATACCCTCTGCTAGGGACCAAGAAGCCCTATATATGCTACTAGACCATCTTTTCATAGTCCTACAAGGAATAAAGACATCATTACCAACCTAAATTCCCTCCCTACCAGTATTCAAAAATACAACATGACTATGTGACTTGAGACCACTGGGGCTAATCCCAAGATGCTAGTGTCCATGTGCTTTTTTTTTTTTAATTTTAATAATTAAAAAATTTTTTAAAAAGATACTTAGATTACACAAATGTTACACAAAAATTGTAGGGATTCCCATGTACCCCACCTCCCACTCATCCCACAACCTCCCACATAAACATCCTTCATTAGAGTGGCACATCACCTGCAATATATATACACATCTTGGGGCTTGCCACTAAGCATGGACCATAGTTCACATTGTAGACCACACTCTCTCCCACACAGTTCTGCGTGTTATATGATGATATAAAATGGCCTATATCTGTCATTGCAATGTCACTCAGGATAATTCCCAAGTCCTGAAAAAGCCCCTGTATTACAACTGCTTTTCCTTCTCCCTGCCCCCAAAACGTCCGGTGGCCACCGGCTCCATATTAATGTTGTAATTTCTTCCATTGCGTGAATCACAATATGTCTATAACAGAATACCAGTAAGTCCACTCTAGTCCATAGCTCTTCCCCCAATCCTGAGGAGTCTGAGATGGTGATGTCCACTCCACCTCCAAGTGAGAGGGGGCTTATATCCCATGGATAAGATGGATGGGATTATCCTGCCTGCAGCTGCAGACTCTCTCCATTCTCTGGGATGGCCGTTGTCCATCATCATCTCCCCACCAGGTGTCCAGGGTGAGTCCATTGAGCTGTAGAGTAGGAGTTGCAGCTCCACTGATATTCCAGGCCCAGCTGGCCACATGGACAGCCCAAAGACTCCAGTCTCTGGAAGTACACCTACAAACTCCTGCACCACATATAGGTCATTCTACTAATGTACATGACCTTAGACTTTCCCTTTTAACCACTGTCATACCCATATAATAGCTCTGCTTTTTACAAACAACATGATATGTTTTAACCATTTCTATTCATTTCCAAAGATTTATAAACAACCTTTTTACCAACTCTGCATAGATTAACCCTTAGCTTTCCATTCTCTACCCTCCTCCTACTTGCTGGTGACCTATATTCTAATGATTAACTCTATGAGTTTACACAATATATTTAGTTCATAATAACGTAATCATACAGTATTTGTCCTTTAGTGTCTAGCTTGTGTCACTCAACGTAATGACCTCCAGGTTCATCCATGTTGTCATATGCTTCACGACTTCATTTCTTCTTACTGATGCATAATATTCCATCATGTGTATATACCACAGTTTGTTTATCCATTCATCAGTTGATGGACACCTGGGTTGTTTCCAACTTTTGACAATCGTGAATAATGCCGCTATGAACATCGGTGTGCAGATGTCTGTTTGTGTCTCTGCTCTCAGTTCTTCTGGGTATATATCTAGTAATATTATTGCTGGGTCACATGCAAGTCTATATTTAACTTCCTTAGGAACTGCCAAACTGACCTCCACAGTGGCTGTACCATTCTACATTCCCACCAACAATGAATAAACTTTCCTATCTCTCCACATCCTCTCCAACATTTACAGTTTTCCAACAATTTAATAGCAGTCAGTCAAATAGGTGGTTAACAATATCTCGTTGTAGTTTTTTTCCCTTTTTTATTTCATTTCATTGTAGTTTTGATTTGCATTTCCCTAATTGCTAGTGATGTTCAACATTCTTTTCATGTGTTTCTTCACCATTTGTATTTCTTCTTTGGACAATTGTCTTTTCAAGTCTTTTGCCCATTTTTTGATTGGGTCATTTGTCTTTTTATTTTTGAGTTGTATGATCTCTTTGTATATCATGGATACTAAACCCTTATTGGATATATGATTGCTAAATATTTTTTCCCATTGTGTCAGCTGACTTTCCACCCTTTTGACAAAGTCCTTTGAGGTGTAAAAGTGTTTAATATTGAGGAGGTCCCATTTATCTATATTTTCTTTTGTTGCTTGTGCTTTGGGTGTAAGGTTTAAGAAACTGCTGCCTACCACATTATCTTGAAGATGTTTTCCTACATTTTCTTCTAGGAGTTTTATAGTTGTTGCTTTTATATTTAGGTCCTTGATCCATTTTGAGTTAAATTTTGTATAAGATGTGAGATAAGGGTCTTTTTTCTTTCTTTTGGATATGGCTATTCAGTTCTCCCAGCACCATTTGTTGAACAGACTGTTCTGGCCCAGTTGGGAAGGATTGACCGTCTTGCCAAAAATCACTTGACTGTAAGTGTGAGGGTTTATTTCTGAGTTCTCAATTCAGTTCTATTGGTTAATGTGTCTGTCTTTATGTCAGTACCATGCTGGGTTTTTTTGTTTGTTTGTTTTGTTTGTTTGTTTGCTACTGTAGTTAAATAATATGCTTTAAAGTCTGGAAGTGAGAGTCCTCCAACTTTGTTCTTGTTTAAATCTTTTTGGCTATTCAGGGCCCTTTACCCTTCCAAATTAATTTGATAATTGGTTTTTCCATTTCTTTTGCTTTTATTTTTTGTCTAACAAAAAGGTACTTTTATTACCCTCCCTTGTGAAGCTGTGATAGGTCATCTGGGTATCAAGAAGCAGAACCTTTATCCATCCATCTGAAGAGAAAAGAAGAGTTTATTGTAAAGAGACATGTATCCTGGAACTGGAAGATATCTGGAAATCTTAAAGCTCTAAGAATTCATTCCTCTCTTGGTCCTTCTCTCTTGGGCCATATAGCATGTAATAAATAGACAATCATTAATATTTATGGAATAATGAATGAATGATTTTTCTCTTATTACCTCTGCTTCTCTCCCCATGTCTGCTTTGTTATCCTCTATTATTAAGTGGTCTGTCTCTATTCTAGGATGTATACCATAGAAAGCAAATCTGACTGATTTAGCAAATTATCATTGATTTACTATTTGGGCCCCTTTGTATCAGACTGTGCATTGACCAGACCATGGAGGGGTCATACTTGAATCATGTCCACTTTGGGTTAATCAGTGACTACCACCCTGTATCTGCTTTGCTGGTCAGGGGATTGTGTTCAGGATAATTTAACCTAAACTAAGACATTAGGGATGGTGTGCACTGGGACTAATATGGCCACTACAGAAGTTTAACTCCAGCTAAAATTAATAGGGAATTGGGTTGGGAAAGAGGAGAAAGGGAAATTAACGTTGAGTGTCTATTAATTATAGGATATTTTGTTAGATCTTTTATATATTAATTAGCCTCTTGAGGGTTCTATACCAGAAGTTTAATATTC
>JAQZBX010015344.1:0-25254 GCA_029593785.1 Cabassous unicinctus
AAAAAAAAACAAAAAACAAACAAAAAAAACCTGACCCTGATAGTTTTCATTAATGTTTTTCACACTGAACATCACCCATGTATGAGGGAGGGGATACCTACTCCACCAAAGTAGCATATGGAAGTCATGGAAATTGACTGCATGGCACAAACTATGGGACTAACACAGGCAACACTGGGGAATTTATAGGGGACATTTATTCTTAATACAGGGGTTGGGTAGGAATAAAATCTATATGTGAAATATCTGCAGCACAGATTCACTAGACTGAAATTCCTTTTTAATGCTGGTGTTACAGGATAAGACAAACGCTAATATTCTTATGACATTTTAAATATAGGAATATGGTTTTGGATTGTGACACTGTGTAATATTGAGGAGTGATAGAGTGGGTTTCTGTTCTCAAGAAGCATCTGGTCTATTGGGAAAACATGACATAAATACCACCAAGACATGGGTTATAAATCATGCACAAGAATCAAGGCAAGGTTCACAGGGAGAAGAGAGAAAATTTCTCTGCTTTTATGGGCAGGTTGGGTAAAAGCTTCAGTTTGGAATTTGGAATTTGGACCTTAGAGGATGAGGAAATTTTATATAGTTTTTAATTTTTCAAGAAAAATAAAATATAGCTATAATAGTGGCTACAGACACACTTGGTTCTTCTCCCCTGAGGCTGTCTAGAGAATGAAATTCATGCTCTAGAGTAAAGAAACATCTGGATTTAAGGCATTTTTAAAAAGATTGAAGATGGGATATGGGCATCATGAACAAATGGTGTTATGTTGGGTATACGGGAGTCCCCTGTATTTGGTACATGACTTTTCTGTAAACTAAAACTTCTTTGAGGACAAAATGAAAAAAGTAAGACACTGGGGCAATAAATGGAAGAAAATGTTACTGTACATATAGAACAACAGATCTTACAGTGATGAAAGGCAAAATATCAAAAAAATTTTAAACATTTTTCATTACTTTTATCCCAATTTTTTGAAATTTTTTGTATTTTATTTCATATTTTTAAAATTATTATTCATTTTCTTATTAATTGTATTTGGCTATTTTATTGGCTTCATTTCTGAAGAAGTTTTGGATCACCAAAGGGTTACAACTGTGGCAGGGGAGGATCATTTGTGCGGGATATCAGTGATGGGGTATACATGGGAGGAAGCTCACCTGGCCATACATATAAGGCATATAAATGTGTTCAAATGTTCATGGTGCATCATTACGGTGGATGGAGATTCACACAATAACCAAAGGAATATCAAATTCCTATCCTGGGGAGCTCTGCCACATTCTCTAATAGATCAGCAAGAATCCCCCAAGTACAGGGGCAATGACTAGTGAAGGAGGATGGTCCATTGATGGGCCCTTGATACTGATGGCTGTGTGTATGAACCTTTACTCTTGAAATTGAAATTTAGCCTAGTATTATAGGGTACCTAAAAGTTGCCTCCTGGGAGCCTCCTTGTTGCTCAAATGTGGCTTCTCTCTAAGCTGAACTCAGCATATAAATTCATTACCTTTCCCCCATGTGGGGCATGACTCCCAGGGATGAGGCTCCCTGGCACTGAGGGATTACTACCAAGCACCAACTAGCAATGCGAATGGGAAAAGACCTTGACCAAAAGGGGGAAAAGGTAAAGACAAATGAGCTTATATGGCTAAGAGACTTCAAAGTGAGTCAGGAGGTCATTCCAAAGGTTACGCTTATGCACGTCTCAGCAGGATCTCATTGACTACCAAAGTACATACTACCCCAAATAGCAGGGCTCCTGAGGACTCTGGAGACATCCAGACACTATAGTCAGGACAGATAGCTCAGGAATTTGATGCCTTGCCAGTGGGCCCTACTTTGGAATTCATGCTCCCCAGTTTGACAGAGTAGGACTCAGTTGTGGTTTCCCTACACATGGCTCTTCTATTCTTCTATTTGAACCTATAATTAGTACTAGAGATGATATGTGTTCGTCCAAGAGACTTAGATCTTTGGGCTGTCCATGTACCAGCTGGACCCTGAATCTCAACGGAGTTGCAACAACTACTACCCAGTTCATTGGTCTCACTCAGGACAACTAAAAAGGAGGTGATGATGGACAGCTACCATACCAAGGAACTGAGAGAGTCTACAACTGCAAGCAAGAGAGTCCCATCCATTGGCCCCGTGGGATTGCAGCCCTCTCTCAATTAGAGGTGGAGAGGACATCACTATCCCAGAATCCTGAGGATTGGAGAATGAACTATGGACTAAAGTGGACTTACTGTTATTCTATCATAGACTTATTGTGATTCTATCAATTGAAGAAACTATATTATTGATGAGGAGGCAATGGCCACTGGAGGTTTTGAGGGCACAGAGAGGGAAAAATAGGCATAATACGGGGGCATTTTCGGGACTTGAGAGTTGTCCTGAATGACATTGGAATGACAGATGCAGGCCATTATATATCTTGCTATAACCTACAGAATTGGGTGGGAGAGAGAGTAAACTACAATGTAAACTTTAATCCACGCTTAGTGGCAATGCTCCAAAATGTGTTCATCAATTGCAAAGAATGTATCTCACTAATGAAGGATGTTGTTAATGTGGGAAAATGTGGGAGGTGTGTGGAGCGGGTCATATGGGAATCCCCTATATTTTTTATGTGCCATTTGTGTAATCTAAGTATCTTTAAAAAAATACATTAAAAAAAAGCACAGCTTGGGCAATTTTACCAAAGTGTGTGTATGTGTGTGTGTGTGAGAGAGAGAGAGAGAGAGAAACAGTTTGTGTGTATTTAGTACAATTTGATGGATGTGAGAACAAGTAGTAATCTTCTTCCTCTAACTTTCTGTATTTTCTTTTTTTACTTAGAATTTCTCCTAAATTTGTCACTAGAGTGGCCTTGAGATGACACAAAAAAGCCATGTGCTTAAGTAGAAAGGAGGAGACGTACCCGCTATATTTCTGCCATGCATGCAGAAGGGAGACTTCAGGTTCTGGCAGTCTCATCTTGCAGCTGGAGCTGTAAAAAGCAGCGTCCATCACCAAGATGGTGTCAACAATGAAGGAATGTTAAAAGCCTGTCCGTCTGGCCATACCACCCAGATTCTTTAACTGCCATGAGCAGCAAAAATCTGACACTTGTGTGTGTATATATATGTATGTGTCTATGTATAAATATATATTGTTGTTTGTTTACCTTAATCAGCCTGGAAATGGTGTGGCTTGGTTGACTGTATGCAAAGTAAGAAGAAGGAAAGAGAAGCAATGGAATGCTTGTCCTTTTCATATGTTTGAAGAATTCTTTGTGGCTGCTAAGATGATTATTTGTTTCAAAATATAAAGTAAGTGGGAAGAGGGGTTGGAGCTCTTGGGAACAGCAGAGAGAGTATAAATTTTATAGAATGTGGGCTGCGGATGTGACTAAGTGGTTGGGCACCTGCTTCTCACATGGGAGGTCTTGGGTTAGGTTCTGGTGGCTCCTGAAAAAAACCCAAAACAAACAACAAGCAAAACAAAGGAAAAAACCAATTCAGGGGAGCCTATGTGTCTCAGTGGTTGAGCACCCGCTTTCCACATACGAGGTCCCAGGTTCAATCCCTGGTACCTCAAAAAAATTTTTTTTTCTAATAGAATGCTTAGTGTCCTAGTACCTCTAATGGGTCCTGAGTGACAGGAAAACTTCCACCCTAGGAAAAAAAAACACTTCTTAGTAATGTGAGATAATAGATCCATGCTCTTTGAAAAGGGTAAAACAGATGACGAGGTTATCTTTTCTTTCTCTGGGACTTTTCTACTTCCCAAATAAATTCTTGTCTGTGTTTTTTTTCCTAATGTATTTTGATGGTTTCATCTCCCAGATTTCTTCTCAAGTGGCAAGAAGCCACGCTCTAAAGTTAGACTTCTGGGTTCCATTTCCAGGTTCACCACTTAATACTTGTGTGAACTTGGGCAAGTTATTTAACCTTTTGGAGATTAAATTTCCACTTCAACAAAATGAGGAAAAGGAATAATACACATTGCATAGGAATTTTTAGAGAATGTATTGCGATAATTCATAAAAATATATTTAGCAGAGTACCTGATGCATTGGAAGTGCTCATGTACACAAAGAGACATGGATCAGAATGTTAATTGAATGTTCATTATTTGAAATAGCAAACAATTGTAAACAACCTAAACCCCACCAATACATGATTAGGTATGGTGGTATGTTCATGTGAAAATATTATACAATATTTTAACATGTACATGAATTCATCTTGATATCTCAGCATAGATCTCAAAATAATAATATTGAGTAAAGAACAAAGAAGCTTTGGGATTATATGATTATGAGATCATTTATGAAAAATTAGAAAAACACACCAAACCACCCAACTCTAAATATTTTAATCCATTCATATGTAGTTTTGAATAGAAATAAGGACTGACAGTTCACACACCAACTTCAGGGTGATGATTTCTTCAGGGCAGGGAGGAAGGTGACTTAGATTTGAAGTTATATAATCTTAAATTTTATCTTTGCTGTTTTACTTTGTAGAAAAGAAGGTCTGAAGCAAACATCAGCATTTGTTAATGTGGGATATTTGAGAATTTTTATACTATTCTCTGTATTTTTTGTTAAGTTTAACTTGAACATGAAAGTTACAAAAGTATCAATGCAAAAGGCCAATATGTATAAAAAAAATGTGTTCAATAGCAGTGCACAGAGAATGCAATATAATGAGCAACTTTTGAATTGCTAGATTGAAAAGCGATCTTGCAAATTGTGTCAGGATTTAATTTATGAATACCTTTTGAGTTAATACTTCTACTTTCAGGAATCTATCTTTAGAAACTAATTGGGCAAGGGGGCAAAGATGTACATACAGTGATATTCCTCACGGAATATTTTTATATAGCAAAGGTTAGAAACAATTCAAATATTCCCCAGTAAGTGTTGATTAAATGATTTATGATGTAATTAGTGGAAAACTAGGCTGCCATTAAAAATCCAGATCTCTTTTATCATAGTGAAATGATATTTATGGCATATTGTTATATGAAAATAAAAAGATTATAGAAGAATAGTTAAATAATATCATCCCACTTTTATTTATTTTAAATGTAGTGTGGTAGTTTGAGACAGTATGTACCCGAGAAAAGCATGTTCTTGAAACGGGTCCATTCCTGTGGGTGTGAACCTATTATGGGTGGGACCATTTGATTAAATTACATCAGTAATGTGTGACCTAGGATGGGTCTTAATCCTCTTACTGAAGTCCTTTATAAATGGATGAATATGGAGAGAGGGAGCTGCAGAGACAGAGAGAAACCTCCAGAAGTTGAGAGAGAAAGCCCAGGAAGCCAGAAGTTGAAACTAATGGAACCCAGGAGAGAGGAAGCCAGAATCTGAAGCAATTAAACTCAGAAGAGAAGCAGATGCCTCCACGTGCCAGTCTTTGGGGGAGAAAGCATTGCCTGATGATGCCTTGATTTGGACACTTTCATGGCCCCAGAACTGTCAGTTTGCAACCTAATAGATCCCCATTGTAAAAGCCCACTCATTTCTGGTATATTGCCTTGGCAGCCTTTAGCTAACTAAAACATGTACCAATTGGGATTATGTGCATGAAGTCTGGCTCATTTCAAAGTGTACAGTGAGATCATGAGTGATCGCTAATATATAACTTTCTTTAGTTTCTACCTCTTTTGTAATGAGTATGCATAATTTTTGTAATAAAAATTTGAGATACTTTCATTTTGAACATAAGAAGTCACTAAATTAAGAACCAAAGACAAGAATTATTTGAAGCAGAAGAGCAGGAATTTGAACAGTTCTGAACACTGTGGAGTCGCATGATTGGTTCCAAGGCAATGATATATTTTCACTGATTACCTATCACTGCTCCTCTCTCCAGGGAGGAGAAAAGGGGGTTAAAGAATAAACATCTCAAATTGGAGCTCAATACGTATAATACAGCAAAGTAGATCATGCATTCCCAAAGTGGGGGAAGGGGAAGACTGGGTTTTGAGGGGTGAAAAAAAAAATCTACGTTATTACGATGGTTTGCGGCTCTTTGAAGCTCAACCCTGCCCAACTGTGGTAGATCGAACTATGTACCCCATTTTAGATATGTTCTTAATCTTAAATCCTCATTCCTGTGGGAGTGAACCCATTTGTAAATAGATCTATTGAAGATATTGTTTGCATTAAGTTATGGCCCAACTGATTGAGGTGTTGTCTTAATCTAGGTAACTGGTATCCTGTATAAGCAGAAGATATTCAGACATAATAAAAGTCACAAGTCAGAGGAAACCTGGAAGAAAAAGGAGAGGACATCATGCTATGCCTCACCACGTAATTGGGAAACCAAAAAACCCAAGATTTGCCAGTAGCCAGCACCAGAATTCTAGTCTTCTGGGAGAAAGTATTACCTTGCTGATGCCTCCATTTTAAACTTCCCCTAACCTCAAAACTGTGAGCCAGTAAATTCCCTTAGTTTAAACCAACCCATTGTGTGGTATTTTTTATAACTGCCTGGAAAACCAAGACACCAACAAGATATTATTCCTTAGGATTTAATTTCCCGCAGTAGGAAAAATTAAATTTAAACCTGAATTATTTTCATTAATTAATTATATTAACTTATTTAAAGTAAAAAAATTATATTAAGTTTTTCTCCTTGTGGGGGTGGGGAGGCAACCATGAAAAAGAGGCTGTGAAACACCGGCATAGATGAACTAATTGAGGAATGCTTACTCCCCTCCAAGGGACTTTGTACTAGTTTACCTCTCCAGAAAGGGTTTCTAATTTTTTATTTCAACTATTTGGGATATAAGAAAAAAGGCAAATTTTGAGTGTTATTTGGAGTATTTTTGAGTATAATTTGGAGGCACTGATCCTAGTCAATATTACTAATTAAATTCAGCTTCAGCTTCGTTCCTATCTATAAACACATAATAAGATTGCAAAAAATCTATCAGGATTTTTAATCTCTCCAACCAGTCCTTACCTTCATCTAAATTTTCCCACACCATTCTCAAATTCGTACCATATGTAGAACTGTCCACTCCCTCCTCTCACTAACACCCCTCCCCACCTCTACCATATACACATGCACACAAATACACACACATACCCACTCAAACACAAAGGTGAGGGTGGGGGAGAATGGAGGCCAAAAACACTGCAATGACAGGGCTCATTGGTGAATGGGCTAAGGGAAAAAGATGTACTGTACATGCCAAAGGATTTCACTGAGCTCTTGATGGATGGGTAGGACAATGTAGGGAGGGGCTTGTGAAGGATTTGTGGGGGCCAGGATTAAGGGAGCGTGTGAGAATGCTGTCACTAAACCGGCTTGAGGTAAAAGAAACATGTGGAACACTTCAATGAGACATTAACTAATGCTTCTGCACAGGTGCAGCTGAATGAAGCTAACACCTTATATCAGATCCCCTTCATGTTGTCCAGAATGTCTGCGGATAAACAAATAGAGGTGCAGACAGGGAGGCCGGGCAGCAGAGGGAAACTTTTCTACATTCCTTGCTCTCTAGGCTTAGAAATGCAGCTTGACTCCATGCCCGGAATTTGCATGCCTGTTTCTACCCGCCCCATTAGCCACAAACTTTCCCAATAAGGCACTGGATTGCGGGGCCCATGCTTTGCTGCCATTTCACTCTGCCTCCTTTGGGTTGCTAAACAGACTGTGCTGTAATATTTTGGGGTCCAAGCCAAGTTATAAATGTGGGGACTGGGAACGAGCTTAGTCTGCCCTTGAGGTATTTCTCTCAAAGGGGAATCAAAGTGGAGGCACCTAATATAAGATGATATAGTAGGGTGGGAGGTGGAGAAAATGTTTAAGATCCTGTTGTGTGACTGGTATTATCATGCAACTGTCAAAGCCACCCAGTAAAAGAAAGTTTATTTTTTTCTGGTTTTACAGGTGAAAGAGCTGAGTCACAGGGGAATTAAGAGAATTCTAGCTCAAGGTTTCAATGATTCATCATCAAAACTATATTGAAAACCAGTTCTTTCTGAACTGAAATCTAGAACCTTATTTCTATTGTACTGAGTTTTATAAACTGTGGGTTTCAAACCACTGGTTGGGAGTCAAGTTAGTGGGTCACAACTTGCATTTTTGTTTTAGTAAAATAGAGAACTAAAGAAAATAGAAATTATCAGGGTGCACCCTATGTATTCAAGAAAATATACATGTAAATATATTTCCTCAGGGCACAGGCAAAAGAGTTCAAGAGTTACTACACAACAACCTGCTGTACTCCACTTACCTCTCTGTCATCCCCAGCCCCAGCTGAACTATAAGTCCCAGAGCCTCTAAACTGGGCAGAGGACGTTATGTAACAGGTGCTACCTGTTAGGATATTTTACTGAATCACAGAAATACTGCTCAAAACGGCACTCCTGTATCATGCAGCCAGTAAGCTAAAGAAGGTAATTTTGAACCTGGATGATAGAAACCCATGGACATTGCACTTTCCTACTTCAGCTTGGTCTTGAGAAGTATTTTTAGACTTTTCACAATTATTTATTATTTGTAATTATTAATATATGTACATATACATACATACATACATACGTATATAAATGAAATGGGTGTGAGAGCGAATGTAGTCCAACCCTCTCATTTACAATTGAGGGAGCTGAGGCCTCAAAAAATTTGATTTGCTCAGGATCACTCGTAACTTAGGAGCTAATTTGGAATCTACCTTTGGCACTTTTTCTCTCTTTTGTGACACACACAAATCATTTTATAAATTCTTTTAAAAATAAAATGCAATTATTTTGGGAGAATAGAAAGATGGAGAGAACAGTTAAGGAGAAAGTTAAAGCATTTATTTAAGCTATCCTCTTTCCCCTCCCTCCCCAAACAATACTGTTTTAATCAAAAAAATTCTCCATTGTGAAGAAGCTTTACTATTGCTACATGTGTGGCCTTTGGAGAATACTTATCCTCTTCAGAGGATAATTCTCTGTTCTCAACTTTCTCCCACATCATTTCAATAAAGTTGGACTTCTCTGGAATCCCTCAATCACTACTTCATATCACCCTTTCTTTTGTGGATTGGTTGAGCTTTCTTTTCCTTCTTTTCTATACTCATTCTTTCTTCTTAAATTTTGCTTTACCTGTGCTAAAATTACTTTAGTTAATATTTCCTTATATTACTAAGAAAACTAAACTGTGTCCAGGTACTTTGGAAGGAATGTCTGTGGAAATCACAAAATGCTTCCTCTTAATCCACAAAGATTAATTTTTTTCATAAGAATTTTTAGTCTATTGGGCTTGTTTTTATAGCAGTTACTGAAAAAGGATATTTGACAGGCATACCGTATATTTATTGTAGATGCTGTTGTTAACGAGCTGAAGTCAACATATCACTTTTCAGTTTTAAAGTGGTAGGTATCAAATGAATAACCAGAAACAAAACTTGTCAGTTGTGTCTGGAAAGCCATTGTTCAACACACACTAAATAAAACAAAATGCTTCATTTTCAAAGAGATGAGAGCTCAGGTTTTTAAAAATCCATTACCTAGCCTCACTTCACCACAGAAACAAAAACAAATAAGATATACCTTCTGGTAGTGTGCAGAACTCTAAAGAAACAATGGCTAGCTGTACAACTAGAAACGAAAGGAATCATAAGCCATGTTTTGGTGCACCATATAGTTATGACTAGACGCATGGGTGGAAAGAATATTTGCTTTGGAGTCAGAACTAGATTTAAATACTGGCTCTTTGATTTATTACC
Source organism: Cabassous unicinctus (assembly GCA_029593785.1). Classification (NCBI taxonomy): domain Eukaryota; kingdom Metazoa; phylum Chordata; class Mammalia; order Cingulata; family Chlamyphoridae; genus Cabassous; species Cabassous unicinctus. Next base: position 9,740 of record JAQZBX010015344.1, read on the forward strand.
TGTGTGCCCTTGGGTAATTTATTTGTCCTTTTTGAGATTGTTCTCTCACTTCTCATGAGTAACTTGAAGATGAAAAGTGAAAACAGTGACTTCTATATCTTCTAAGCATTTTGCTGTGCTCCATGAACCAGAGTGCTTTTAAAATCATGTCTTCTGGAGTTGGATAAAAGCCATACATTTCATATTTAATTCTGGACACAACTCAGGACTCCTCTTAATCTAGTTAATTCTACTAGATTATAAATACCTTGAGGTCATGAGCTTTTCATGTTTTCTTCTTCCCTACAGCATCTAGTCTGGTGCCCCATACACAGTGAAGGATTAATAAAATAAAGCAATAAACTGAATTGAATCTGTGGAAAGTCTTATAATGACAAAAGGGGAATTTTCGATGAGGAAATTCTCTATGAACCTTAGAGGATGGGGTTCATTATCTGTAGCTCCTCCCCCCAAATATCTGCATTCTAAGCCCCAGAACCTGTGAAAGGGATTTTGCCGAGGTGATTAAAATAATGACCTTCAGTTGGGGAGGTTACCCTGGATTATCTAGATGAGTCCAATCTAATCATAGGAGTCCTTAAAAGCAGAGAATTTTCCTGACTGAGTTTGGAGTCAGAGGGAGATGTGACTACAGCAGAATGGCCAGAGAAATGCAACATTGCTAGTTTTGGAGATAGTGGAAAGGGGCCATGAAGCAAAGAATGTGGGAAGCCTTCAGAAGCTTGAAAAGTGGAGGAAACAGGTTTTCCCTTAGAGTCTCCAGAAAGGAATGCAGCCCTGTTGATTTCAGCCCAGTAAGACCCATGTAGGACTTCTAACCCACAGAACTGCAAGATAATAAATTTGGGTGGTTTCAAACAACTGAGCTTGTGGCAATTTGTTACAGTAGCAATAGCAAACCAAAACACTATTCCCTCTAGAAAGCTCTTAAATCTAAGGAAAGGAGAAAAGAGGTAGAAGAGACATAGGGACAGGAAATGCTTACAAGCATGTTTTATTCAGTTCTTGAAAATTCAGCAAGTGTCCAAATGAGAAAAAGGATGAGTCAGAGACGTGCTGACAGCAGAACCTAAATGGTGGGCAATATCCTAGTCCTGAGGTCAGCCTAATGTCCATACAGTAAGAGCCTCCACTTCAGTGTGGACTTTGGAGGCTGAAAGGGCTTGTTGAGCTGAGGTGTATATTTAGAAGTAGGACAGATTTTTAAGAGCATAGGACAGAATGCTTGGTACCATTGTCTACTAGCTCTATGAATGGTAGATTGAATTATGTACCTCAATTAGACATGTTCTTAATTTTAATCTGCATTCCTGTGGGTACGAACCATTGTAAATAGGACCTCTTGAAGATTTATTTTTAGTTAACCCAGATTCCTGGAGTCTTTTATAAGTAGAAGAAATTCGGACATTGTCAGAGAAAGCCACGGGGAGGAGCTGGAAGCCGGAAGTCAATGGAAGGCGGAAGAAAAGAAGACGCCACCGGATGCAGCAGGCATACAAGCCGAGGAATCCTGAGGAGCTCTGGCAACCAGCCCCAAAATGTTTTTGAACTTTGAGGAGACAGCCTTGCCTTGCTGATGCCTCGATTTTGGACTTCTCTTAGCTTCAAAACCGTGAGTGAAAAAATTCCCTTTGTTTAAGCTGACCCATTTTGTGGTAATATCTCAGGAAAACTAGGCACTATGAATTTGGGCAAACCCCAGACTGCTCTTAGCCTCAGTTTCCTCACTTGTAGTCATGATAATAAAGGTACTTTATGATTGAAGCCTCAGTACAATTCTGTGCATAGAGGACAAATTTAATAACCACCCACCATTTTTTGTTATTTTTCTTATTGGAAAAGAATTGAGATTGCTGGACTCCAGAAAACTAGGACAGGATAGCCATAGGGGATTAATTTATTGGATCAATCAAAATGTATTACTGTGTAACAGATACATAGTCATTGGGGATGAAGCAATGAATAAAACAGGAACAGTGCCTGCCCTTACTGAGCTTACGGTCTCCCAGACAGGAATAATTGTTTTTAAAGATAAATGATGGGCTTATTTAATGTTTCGGTCAGTAACAAGGTAACTGAGTGATAATAGAAAGTTTTGATTTATTCAAATTGCAAGTAGTCTACATCATACATAATATTCATAAATTGTTTTACTTTCTTTTGTATTATTGAGAGAATGACTGCAGAAATTCACTGAAGAATGTCAGAAAGACAACTGAGGAATCATGATATTTGTGGGCAATTTGGGGATATGCTCTGGTTTGTCTATTGGCCCAAGCTCATTACTAGAACTAATCAAAATCTGAGTAGCTGATAAAAATACAAATTCAGTGTTCATTTTAGCAGCACATATACTAAAATTGGAACAATACAGAGAAGATTAGCCTAGCTCCTGCATAAGGATGACATGAAAATTTGTGAAGCGTTCCAGAATTTTCCTTTGTGTAATAAAAACTTAGCAGAAAAAAACACAATTTTATATAAAATTCAGTTCACCCAAACAATAAATGGGTGAAATGGTTTATATTGTGAGGGAAGATGATTTAAAATTCCCCAAATAGTATAAAAGGAGTAAAAGTTCATATTTTGGGGTTCTGTAAAAGGGAAGCGGAACTATCAACACCAAACAAGAGAAGGTCAGGAACAAAAATTTTTACACCTATCCTGTTGCAGACCAATACCAGCCCAAGCAAGGACAAGGAACAGGGTGAAAGTTTTTTGAGAGCTGGTGAGTTGTCATGAAGTTGGGGTTATCACAAGCATTGTCCAAAGATAGTCCAGAGAAGTCATAAACTCAAGAAGTTATAAACTTGTTGCTTGTATACACCTTAAAAACTTTATGTCTGCCAAGTGAAGATAAAGTTGTGTTTCATTTTGGCCTTGATTTGCATTTCGCCAATCACTATTGAGGTGGACACATTTTCATGTGTTTATTGGTGCTATGAGTTTCCTCTCTTTGAAATATCTGTTCATGCCTATTCATATCTTTAGCTTATCCATTTTTCTGTTGGGTTGCTTGGCTCTCCATTTTTATTTGTAGAGAGTTCTTTATATACCTTTGATATTTAATTGAATAATTATTATGTTGGTTATTTGTTTTCACAATTCAAATACATTCTCCCAGAAATTTCCTTAAAATACCTTACTGACTGTTGGCTAAGAGTCATCCTCAATCCTAGGAGCTGCCCTCTGAGCCTGGCTCCATGGCCTTCTCACACGGCAGCTTCCTTCTTCAAGCCACTTAGAGAATCTCCCTCACTTTGAACTTCTGACCCCTTATTTTTAAAATGTTTGCGATAATTTATAGACTCACATGCAGCTGAAAAAAATCATACGGCAATATCTAGTGGTCATTTACCTAGTTCCTCCAGTGGTAACATCTTGAACAAGTATAGTACAATATTACAGCCAGGACACTGACATTGATACAGGCAAGATGAAGGATATTTCCATCACCACCAGGATGCTGATGTTGTCCTTTTATAGCCACACCACTTCTCTTTCTTCTCCTCCTGTTCCTTAACCTCAGGCAACCACTAATGTGTCCTCCTTTTATGTAATTTTGTTGTTTCAAGAATGTTTTGTAAATCAAGTCATATTTTATGTAACTTTTTATGTAAATGTTACATAAACTCAGCATTATTCTCTGGAGATTCATCCAGGTTGTTATACATTTCAGTAGTTCATTCCATTGTATGGATATACCACCTATTGAAACATATCTGCTTTGTTTCCAGTTTGGGGCTAGTACAAGAAAAGTTGCTATAAACATTCATGCATATGTGTTTTTTTTTATTTTTTTATGTGAACACAAGTCTTCATTTCTCTGGGATAAATGCCCAGGAGTGCAATTGTTGGGTTATATAGTAACTGCATGTTTTCCCAAGTGGCTCTACCACTTTACATTCCTACCAGCAATGTATGTGTGATACAGTTTCTCTGCATCCTAGCCATCATTTAGTGCTGTCACTATTTTTTATTTTAGCCATTTAATAGATATGTGATGATATCTCATTGTGGTTTAAATTTGTATTTCCCTAATGGAAAATGATGTTGAATATATCTTCACATGCTTATTTGCCACCTGTATAAAATATGTACATATAAAATGTCTATTTATGTCTTTTGCCCAGGTTCTAAATTGAATTGTTTGGTATTTTACTGTTGAATTTTGAGATTTCTTTATATAGGCTAGATATCAGTCCTTTGGTTGGTTTGCAACTCTACAGCTTGTGTTTTCATTCTCTTAACAGGGTCTTTCATAGAACCAGAAAATTAATTTTGATGAAGTCCAATTTATTAATTAGGCCTTTTAGGCATCATGCTTTTGGTGTCAAGTCTAAGAACTCTGTCTAGCCCTAGATCCTGAAGTTTTTCTCTAGTATTTTTTCTAAAATTTCATATTTTACATTTAAGTCTGTGATCCAATTTGAATTAAATGTTTTATACGGTGTGACGCTTTAGTCGAGGTTTAATTTTTGCTATGCATATCCCATTGTGCCAACACCATTTGTTGAAAAGGGTATCTGTCCTACATTGAGTTGCTTTTGTTCCTATGTTAAAAATCAGTGGGTCTATTTCTAGTTTCTCTATTCTGTTTCATTGATCTATTTGTTTATCCATCTGCCAATACCACACTGTCTTCACTATGATACTTATATAATACATCTTGGAATTGGGCAGACTGATTCCACCCACTTTATTCATCTTTTTCAAAAATCCTCAACAACATATTAGCAAACCTAGTCTAGCAGCTATATTAAAGGACTATATACCACAAGCAAGTGGAATTTATCCCAGGAATGAAACGGTCATTCAGCATATGAAAATTAATGTTATACATCATATTAAAATAAAGAAAGAAAAATCTATATGATCATCATAACTGATGCAGAAAAAGCATTTGACAAAATCCAACACACTTTCATTCTAGAAACACTCAACAAACTAGGACTAGAGGGAGATGTCCTGAACCTGATAAAGGGCATTTATGAAAAACACACAGCTAACATCATACTTAATAGTGAAAGACTGAAAGTTTTCCCCCTAAGATCAGGAGCAAGACAGGAATGTCTGTTCTCACCACTTTTATTCCACATTTTACTCCATTTTCAAGCCAGGAAAATTAGGCATATAAAAGGCATCCAAACTGGGCAGGAAAAATTTAATTATGTCTATTCACAGATGACATGATTTGAATAGAAACCCTAAAGAATTCACAAAAACTTATTAGAACTAATAAACTAGTTCAGGAACATTGTAGGATAGACTAACAAAATGCAAAAACCAGTTGTATTTCAGTGTGTGACAGTTTGAATTTTGTGAATTCCAGAAAAAGATTATGTTCTTGAAAGAATCCATTCCTCTGGGTGTGGGGTCCTTTGATTGCATTAAATTCGATTGAGGGGCCTTTGATTAAATTACTTGATAAGATAGCTTTAGGTCTTTGATTGGACTACTTCAGTGAGGTGTGAGCCAGCTTGGGTCTCCACCCTCCTACTGGAGCTGATATAATAGAAACACAGAGAGACAGACACATAGAGACAAAGGAAGCTGTCAAATTGATCCTGCCATGTGAGAGAGAGAAGCCCCAAGGGCTGAGAGAGGTCCCAGAGTCTAGAACCAGAGAAGAGCATAGGGGCATGGAAAGAGGCCCCTGAGAGGCTGGGACCATGGAATAGCTCAAGGCTGAAGAGATGAGCCATATGCCTGATAGCTCACAGCTGAGCTTGGAAGAAAGCGGAGCAGCCTGAGACAGGGAGAGGAGGTCCAGTAAGAGACAAGCCCTGTGCCTGGTTGTCCACAGCTGAGCTCTAGGAGACGGCAGATTCTGGAGGGGAAGGCAGGGACCTCAGCAGAGTTGGGCAGCCATCCTGGCCACATGGCAGGAACCCAGAAGCACCAGTAGCTGACTTTGGTGAGAAGGCATCTCTGCTGATACCTTGATTTGGACATTTCACTGCCTCAGAACTATGTGCTCCCCCTGCCCCCGCCGGTAAATCCACTTTATAAAAGTCAACCCATTTCTGGGACACAGCAGCCCTGTGGCAAACTAATACAACTAGCAATGAACAATCTGAAAATGTAATTAAGAAAACAGGTCTGTTTAAAATATAACCAAAAAGAATAAAGTATTTAGAAATAAATTTAACCAAGAAGGTGTGAGACTTGTACATTGAAAATGATAAAATTTTCTTGAAATCTGTGCTTATGGACTGGAAGACTTAATATTGATATGATGTCATTGTTCTCCAAAGTGATCTACAGATTCAATGCAATCCATATCAAAATCCTGATAGCTCCTTTTGAAGAAATGGAAGAGAGCATTCTAAAATTTATGTGGAATATCAAGGGGCCCAGAATAGCTAAAACCATTTAGAAACAGTAGGCCAAAGTTGTATGACTCATACTTCCCTATTTCAAAACCTACTACAAAGCTACAGTAATCAAAACAATTGTGGTATCACAGTAGACCAATGGAATAGAATCGAGAGCCCAGCAATAACCCCATACAACTATGTTCAATTGATTTTCAATAAGTGTGGCAAGATCATTCAATGGAGGAAAAATAGTCTTTTCAAGAAATGGTATTGGGACAACTGGATATCCACAAGAAGATGAAGTTGGAGCTTGACCTCACACCATATATAAAAATTAACTTAAAACGGATCAAATGTAAGCGCTAAAACTGTAAAACTCTTGATGGAAACAATGACATAAATATTTGTGACCCTGGATTATGAAATGATTTCCTAAATATGACACCAAAAGCACAAGCAACAAAAGAAAAGATAGGTAAATTGGGCTTGTTCAAAATTAAAAACTTTTGTGCATAATAGGATACTATGAAGAAAGTGAAAAGACAACCCATATGATCAGAGAAAATATCTGAAAATCTTATATCTGATACGAATCTAGTATCTAAAATATATAAAGAACTCTTAAAACTCAATTAAAAAAGACAAACCAGTTTTAAAAAGAACACAAGATTTTAATAGACATTTCTCCAAAGAAGATATACAAATGGCTAATAAGCACGTGAAAAAGATGTTTGACATCATTAGTTATTGGGAAAATGGAAATCAAAACCATGAGATACCACTTCATACCAACTTGGATGACTATAACCAAAAAAAAAAGTAGACAATAAAAAGTGTTGGCAAGGATGTGAAGAAATTGGAACCCTTATGCATTGCTGGTGAGAATGTAAAATGGTGCAGCAACTGTGACCCAGCAAATCTACTCCTAGGTATGTCACTTGGAGAATTAAAAATGTATGTTCAAACAAAAACTTGTATACAAATGTTCATATTGACATTATTCATAATAGCCAAAAAGTGGAAATATTCCAAATACTCATCAATAGATTAATGGAGAAGTAAAATGTTTTATATCTGTACAATGGAACATTAGTCAGCCATAAAAAGAAATGAAGTACTGATTCATGCTACAACATGGTTGAACCTTGAAAACATTAGGTGAACTGAAAGAAACCAGTCACAAAAGACCAAATTAATGTATGATTCCATTTATATGAAATGTCCAGTATTAGCAAATCCATAGAGACAGAAAGCAAATTTGTGCTTCCCAGGATTTGGGGGTGGGGAGGACATAGAAAGTGACTGCCCATGTGTACTAGGTTTCTTTATGAGGTGATGAAAATCTTCTGTAATTAGATTGTGGTGATGGTTGAACAACACTGTGAATGCATGAAAAGTCACTGGGTTGTACATTTTTAAATGGTTAAAATGGTGAGCTTTATGTTATATGAATTTTACCTCAACAGAAAAATAAAGATATAGAAGGTTCCTCTAGAATTCACCATCCTAGGCAGCTGGAAAGTGAAGAGTTGCAAACTTGTATGGGAAGATTTATAGGCCCAGCTTGTAGTAGATGCACAGTGTTTCACTCATATTCCATTGTTTAGAGCACAGTCACATGGCCATACCTCATGGTATGGATGTACCACAGTACAAGGGAGGCTGGGTTTTGTGTATTTTGTTGAGAAACCAGCATTCTCTGCACAATACAGAAATAGAACCTATGAGAGTGGATCAGGAACCTGTTATTTAAACAAACTTCTCAGCTTATACTTTAGCCCACTAATGTTTGATAGTCATTATTTTGGACATCCATGACCCACATTTCATTCTGTGCCATTCTGTTTACAGGTTCTATGAATCATTAGGAAAATAAGGCATAGAAAGAAGTCAGAATTATAAAAGGAATTTTTAGGAAAAATAAGTTTAACTCTAATTGAAATGTTAATATTCACAAGTTTGAACATGCTGGGGATTTCTACAGCAAACCAAGGATGTGAAAGGAAAAAGTAAACATTTTCTCACTGAATCACTAAAGGGCACAAGAGAAAGAATTAAAATTGTAATAGTTAAGGAATAGTCCCAAGGTACACAATTGTACTTTAAATCATATTTCTTCTTTTAATGATATGAACATTTGTTTTAATATGAACAAAACAATCGTCATTTTTAAGAAGATTGTTGTTTTGGAAGGTAAGCATAATCAAACAGATAGGTATCATGTAGCAATTTGATATTGTTTATGAATTCAAAAAATAGATATTGGATTATGTTTGTAAACTGGTCTGAGGTTTCACTTTTACTTGCTTAAATTATGATTAGGGCTTTGATTGGGCCATGTCAGTGGGCAACATGGCAAAGGACAGAGTTGAGAGTTTGGGTACTGGAACCCCAGGAAGTAAACACATAAGAGAAGAATACAGAGGAATAGAGACAGCATCATAGACACAGCAAAGGCCCTGGGAAGAGAGATGAACTGTTCACCTGATAGTCTACAGCTGGCCTTTTGGAGAAAGCAAAGCAGCTGAGCCTGCAGGGAAATGAGCCCCGGGAAGAGAGGAACCCAGGAAACCTGAACTCTTGGCAGATGTCAGCAGCCATCTTGCTCCAACACGTAGGGACAGACTTTGGTGAGGGAAGTAACTTATGCTTTATGATCTGGTAACTGTAAGCTTCTACCCCAAATACCCTTTATAAAAGCCAACAGATTTCTGGTATTTTGCATCAGCACCCGTTTGGTTGACTAATACACATGGTATTTCTCTTATTCTGCTACACTATAGTAAAAATCAACCTGTTAAAATATAAATTCATAACCCAGTCAAAACTACTTGTCTACACTTAGGTTTGTGTCAGTGCCAAGAACCAAAATAGAAATAAACTATTTTTTTTGCAGAAATGGACAAGCTTATTCTAAAATACATGTGGAAATTCAAGGAACCCAGAATAGCCAAGACAATCTTGAAAAAGAAGAACAAAGTTAGGACTCACACCTCTGAATTTCAGAATTTACTACAAAGCAGCAGTGATGGAGAAAATGTGGTGGTGACATAAGGATAGACTGAAAGATCAATGGTGCAGAATTTAGAGTCCAGAAAAAAAATCTCACATTTATGGTCAATTGATTTTTGTAAGGGATGGCAAAATAATTCAATTGGGAAAGAATAGTCTTTACAACAAATGATCCTGGGACAACAGGGTAGCCATATGCAAAAGAATGAATTTGAACCCTCCTCACATCATATACAAAATTTAACTCCAAATGGATTGTAGACATAATGTAAGAGCTAAAACTATAAAACTCTTAGAAGAAAATTTAGGAATACAGCTCATGGACTGAGATTGACTAGGTAATGTTTTCTTTGATTTGACACCAAATCAAAAGCAACAAAAGTAAAAATAGATAAATTGGACTTGATCAAAATTAAAAACCTTTTCATTGCAAATGATACCATCAAAAAAGTGAAGTGGCAATCTACAACATGAAAGACAACATTTGTGTATCATATATCTGATTATCTGCTTGGGGACTTGCATATAGACTCTTATGGCTCACCAATAAAGAGACAGATAAACCCAATTAAAAATTGGCAGAGGATTTTAATAGACATTATTTCTCCACAGAAGATAAACAGATATTCCATAGGTACCTGAAAAGATGCTCAACACCATTAACCAGTAGAGAAATGCAGATCCAGACCACAATGAGATTCCACTTCATACCCACTCGGACGGCCAAACTCAAAAAGACTGGTAACAAGTGCTGACAAGGATGTGGAGAAATGGATTCCTTGTACCTTGCTAGTGAGAATGTAAAATGATGCAGCTACTGTGGGAACAGTTTGGCAGTTCTTCATATTGTTAAATATAGAGTTACCATATACCCAGGAATTCCACTCCTAGGTATATATCCAAGAGAAATGAGAACATATGTCCACACAAAAACTTGTACACTTTTGTTCAACATTGCTCATAATAGCCAAAAAATGGAAACAGTCCAAATGTCTTCCTTCTGAAGAATGGATAAACAAAAAGTAATATCTTTACACAATGTAATAATGCTTAGCCACAAAAGGATTGCTTCACAATACAATATGGATGGATGAACCTTGAAAACATTAGGCTAAGTGAAAGAAGGCAGTCACAAGAGACTACATATTATATGATGACATTTATATAAAATGTCCATAATAGAAAAATCTATAGAGATAGAAACTAGATTAGTGGTTACCTCTGGCTGAGAGTTTTGAGAAGGATTGGGGAATGACTTTTAAAGGATTTGGGATTTATTTTTGGAGTGATGAAAGTTCTGAACTTAGACTGTTGTGATGGTTGCACAACTCCATGAATATACTAAAATCCATTGAATTTTACACTTTAAATTAGTGGATTTTATGCTATATGGATTATATCTCAATAAAAATATTTAAAAATGTATATTAGTAAAAAAATTTTCCTTCTTTGCAAAGGGGTTTCTCTTTCCTTGGGTGGCAGGAAAGTAAGTTGATTATAATGTTGCCAAATGTTGGATTTCCCCCCCCATTTGTGTTTTTGTTTCTTCTTTGGTGGAGAGGATAGGGAAGATCCTAATATAGGAGAGAAAAGTTGGTTAAAATGCTAACCTAGCAGGTCCCTTCTGTCCCTGCCTTGACTTTGCCACGTTCTGGCTCCAGAGCTATGAGCCAACATGGGATGGCACTCTTCCTCACTTCACCTCTTCTCAACACTAGCTATTTTTAAAGGCCTATTGTGTATCAGCGGCGTGTTAAGTGCTGACACAATCAACTAGTGGATGGGTGGGGAGAGACATTTTCCCTAAAATTAACAGTATACTGGGTAATTTGCCCAGGGTCACAGGTATTTAATAGGGGAGGACACAAAGGTTCTTTTTGCAACTGAGGACAGTCAGAGACAAATCTGGAGGAGTTGATTTTCAAGCTGTTCTTGGCCAGACTCTCACCATCTCTTAGCTGTGCTATGTGAGGGCTTCCTGATAGGCTCTAGTCTCTGTAGTCTCTTTCTTCCAGTAATCCTCCACACGGCTGCCAGGGAATGAACATCACTTCCCTTGATTTACAAGCACTCCTGGATCCTGGCTGGCTAAAGAACAAAGGAAAATGTCTTAGCATGCAAGCTGCAAACTGCCGGGCCTCAATCTGTTCAGCCTCCCAGGATACCTTCCCTTATATGCTAAACTCCAGGCACACCAAACGCCGGAGATTTCCTAAATGGCTCTTGTACTTTAATGCCTTTGTGCCTTTGCCCAGAGGGTTCCTTTTGTTGGAAGTGCCCTATTCCTCTCTGTCATCCCTTCTCCACATGGTAAACTCCTAAATCAGGAGTTTACTTCTTCTAAAGAGTCTTCTCTTAACTGTCTCTTCAGTGTTCCCAAGGCACTTTACGCTCTTAGCTATTAAACATGTGACCTGGACGTGTTACTTACTTTGCATAAACCCCAGCTTCCTCTCGGTAAACTGGAAATTATGATAATGTGATAGTACCTATCTCAAAAGGTTGTCATCAAGATTAAACAGGTTAAAGCACATGAAGTACCTAGAGCACACAGAAAGTGCAGCTATCATTATTAATTTGTATTATTATTTGCTGTGTCTCCCACGAGGCAGTGGGCTCCTTAAGCCAGGGATTTGCCTTATGCAGCTTTGTATTCCTAGGACAAAGCACCCAGCTATGCACTCAGTAACCATCGATTGACTTAGTAAGTAAATATTGACTATTGGATCTGTAAGGATCCTTCCAGACTTCTACCTCATTCATTTTACAGATGAGTTCGCTGAAGTCAGAGACAAGGAACTTGCCCAAAGGATGCACAGTTAATTGATGATGGGCTCAGTTCTCTGATGCCAGAAAAGTATTTTCTGCTCTTTACCATGCTGCCTTGTATGCTTACAAATTCAGAGACTCATTTTTCTCTTCCTGGGCAAAACTCTCTTAAGCCTATTGCAGTGATTAAGGGCAAGCAGGAAAAAGTCACTCTTTCTCTGTGCAAATACTGATGGTGCGAAACTCTGCTCAGGGCTGCCTTTCCATAGAATGGTGCTACTGGGCAGCTGCTGCAGCAGCAGGGGCTGATAGAGCCACCAGGAAGCTCCTCCAGGCGCCACATCTCACCCCAGACCGCCTTCCTCTGCAGTCTCATAAATCGCTGCAGAAGGTATGCCAGACTGGCCTGATGTGTGGTTTTGTGTCTCCGACAGTCATTTAACTGAGTTATTACCAATAGAACGTGAACATATGCCTTTCACACACATGTACTTAGACCACTGGAATTTGCCTAAACTCATCAGAATCTGAGATGAGACAAAGTATGTGACCCAAAGACAAGAATCTGGAGAGCTCCTGGTATACCTAATTCCCTCTGCATTTTAATCTCTATTTTTTTAAACAGGGGGCTTTTTGTTGCTTTCTTTTTAAATATCAAATGGACACTTCTGATGCATTCAGTAGAAGGAGCCACATCTAGTGCAAAGAACCCTGATTTGTTAATGAGGTCTCTTGGGTTTAGTCCCCGCTCTATAACTGACATGCTGTGTAGTCTCTGACAAGTAGCTTAACCTTTCTGATCATTAGTTTTCTCATATAAGTAATAGAAGTCTACAATTTCTAAGATCCCTTCCAGTGTTAAGACTTTTATATGTCTAAATCCTTCTGGAAGCATCTCTGCCCAACTTTTGTGAGACCATCTACTGCTATGACTGGCATTTATGCCAGCTTCCTCCTGTTTGATACAGAAGAGGGAAGCGGAAAGTGAAAACTTTACAAAATTGACATCTGTTCTACAACAGGAAGTTTCAAGACATAGAGAAACAGACCTAGATTTAAATCCTAGCACTGCCAGTAATATTCTGTGTGGCTATATACAAATATAATTTTCAAAGCTATAAAGTAGGAAAAGGAAGAACTACTCCCCAGGTTGTAATTACAAAATTAAATATATTTATGATAATTATATTTCCTATGTAGCTAACTTACTATATAATATACTATACTCACCACAGCACATTATATTTTTATTTATTAAATTTAACTATATGTTAAGATATACTACATAATGAACCTAGCACTGTGCCTGGCATATAATAGGTGCTTACTAAATAGTAACTGCTCATCCTGGAGCTCCTATTGCTTTCATCCTGGGCTCCTCTGGTGACTGGTCTCATTGGGCCACCCTCCCTTGATTGCAGAAACCTGACCTGAGATCAGACTTCAGACGGTTTCCATGGTAATACTATGTTTTTTGATCAAGGAAAGCTTACTCTGATGTTGTTAATGATTATTTCAAGTTGGACACTATGAATAGGCAAACTGATTGGATGATGCTTTGTATGTGGAATATTGAGGGCAAGAGATTATCTAGAAATACCAAGGCAATTCAGAGCATTCAAGTCCCAAAAAGTGGGTACAGGAAAGAAACTAGCAATTAGCAAATGTTTCTTTGGGTCCTCCTCACTGCAGCGGTACTTACGCCTTGTGAGAATAGTGCTTTTGCCTTTTTTTCTTTCTTTTTCCTCATTTCTGATGCACTCTCCATCCTGTCCGATAGGCATTGTTTGCCTGGAATTCTGCTTCCAAGAAGCTTGCTTTCCTTTTTTGAAGGAGTTCTTATTCTGACCAAACACTGCGTGTTATTGCCTCGGCCCCTGGACTCAGTCTCTTGATGAAGTGGGATTACTTCTTAGAGTCTGGGACACACCGTGCTCAGTAACAGGCTCGTTTGCATGAAGACTTCTCAGCCACTACCACCTTGCAGTTAAATAAGCCAACCTCGCTTACAGAGTTACCACCGTCTGGGGAGGAGAGGGGCCAGGGGAGATTCCCCATCCTCAAATTTATGAATACACTTCTCTGGCAGGTGATAATCTATTCCACAAATTATTTCCCTAACTAATGCATTGAAGGAAGTCAGCACCCAGCAGTTTTATTTTGGCTCTTCCACAATGTCCTGCCTCAGCACATGGATGTGGCTATTTCACCAAAAAGTCATTTTATCTTTGGTTGTTATAAGCCTTTCCAGTCAATTTCCCAAGAAAATATTCAATTGAGAGAAGGGTAGTATAAGAAAGATAGGAACTTCCTATCCCACAGGCAGCTAGGAAATGTGCTTTTCTTGCCAAAATGTTTTTCAAGAGAAATATTTTAACTGAAATGTAAAAGCAGTTTAAAAATTAATCCCTCTACCCCCCACCTCCATAATTCCTATAGATTTCTGGGCAGAGGGAAAGCAGCTTTTGCAATACATTAATGTGTTTGTCTTTCTGTTCAATTAATGTCAGACGCAAATAACAGTGTTTCAATCCCTCGAAAAGCAAATTTGCTGGTATTTTTATTTATGACCTTAGAACTTTTGACAATTTTGTAAACTTATTTAAAGTATGTTGTTATTTGTGCTTATTAAATGTGCCTAAAAGAGAAAATTCGCATTTGATTACTTTAAATATCTCAAAGTACATAGAAGTCTACTTTTCTTCAATGATAAGGGAAGGATATGTGCCCTCTTTCCAGGGCAGAGCCTGAGGCAGGAGAAAATGGAAGGTAAAAGCCCTCCTTTTGCAGCTGCGCCCTGGCTTTAAACTCATGCCCACCTCTTGTCCCCAAAATGCTATGATTTGGCAACTTGGGAACACTGCAAATCATCAAGACATACTTGGTCAATAAATGTCAACTCTAAATGAAATCATTTTAATTGTAAAGATGTGCATATATGTGTGTATGTATTTGTGTGCATGTATAATCAGGTTTTATTTCCCCAGAATCATCCCGGAAGACACTGAATTGGGTGTATATTTTATTTAGTTGTGAGCCAGCGAAGGAATGGTAGGAAGTGAGCAAGTATATGTTAGAGAGCAGGTTAGTGCTGGCAACTGGAATGCAATACTGCTAGAGTAGGGCTCAGGTAACTAGTTTGCGCTTTCCACTGGAGGAGGAGTGGAGAAGGCCAGGTAGTTAACCAGCATCTCCCATTCTCACTGCTGGGGGCTGCTCAGGGGTGGGAAACTCCTGGCACTGTCTGCTTGTGCTGTGGCTGCCGAGCACTGTTCTCATGAGCAGAGTCACGGTGCTCACAGTAAAGGGCCAGACAGGTGACCTAGAATGGTGAGCCCAAGAGGCCACACCTTGGATACTGACATCCAGTGATTTGGGAAAAGAAAATTAGAAGAGGAAGGAGGAATCTCTGTG
>JAQZBX010015344.1:25354-37731 GCA_029593785.1 Cabassous unicinctus
GCTGCCCTGATCCCAAGAGGTGACCTGCCCTGTCCCAGGTCACATATTAGGTGAATAGGCAACTATCTTATTGCCCAATTCTCTTTCAACTCCAGCTTGTCATTTGTGGTTCTAATTTATCTAATTGACATTTGCCTTTAGTTTTCTGACCTGGGAGTAATTTGCATCAGTGTTCTGCCTTCTTAGGCTTATTAAGTTTCATTGGTCATGCTCATCTGGTCATAGACATTCAGCTCTACTTTACTCTAAGGGTGACTGTCACTCAGCTTTTGTGACCTCTCTCCCAATCTCAGGGGATCAGTTCTTGGCCAGTTTTGCCACTTCTTTTTTTTTTTTTTTTTTAATAAACTTTATTTCAACTTCAAAAAATGAAATACAGACAAAAGGCAGCTGTATTAGTCAGCCAAAGGCATGCTTATGCAAAATACCAGAAATCTGTTGGGTTTTATAAAGGGTATTTATTTGGGGTAGAAGCTTACAGTTAGTTACCAGGCCATAAAGCATAAGTTACTTCCCTCACCAAAGTCTGTTGCCACATGTTGGAGCAAGATGGCTGCCAACGTCTGTGAGGGCTCAGGCTTGCCTGGGTTCCTTTCTTCCCGGGGATCGATTCTCTCTGGGCTCAGTTGCTCTACTCCTCTGTGTGCTTACTTTCTGGGGCTCCAGCATTAAAATTCCAGCATCAAAACTCCAACTCTCTTCTCTGCCATGTAGTTTTCTCTGTGAGTCCCCGCCCACCAAGGGAACTCAACGTCCTTCTGGCATGTCCGAATCAAAGTCCTAATCATAATTTAATCATGCCCAGGTACAGACCAGTTTACAAACATAATCTCATATCTAATTTTGGAACTCATAAACAATGTCAAACTGCTACAGTAGCTTAAGAAATTTATGGAAGCATTCCAGGCACATTTATCTTATTTAATCCTAAAAACAAAATCAATTGTTTCTCCAGTGTTCAGAAAGATAAATAAATGAATACAGATTGGTTAAATGACATGCTCAGGGTCTCCTAGGTAATGAAGAAAAAAATGCTTGATCATATTCATATCTCGTAAAACTAAATTCCATATTCTTTTTTTTTTACCTTCAGCATTGACATAGTACCTTCTTTGCCTTTGCTACAGAAATATTACAATATTACTTTTAACTATAGTCAATAAATTGCATTAGTTGTATCACCATATTCTTAGCACCTTGTAATAGAGGAACATTTTTGTATTTATATTATTAACCACAATCCTCATCTACCACCAAAATCACTATGTTCTACAGTCCCTAGAATATCCTCTGTCTTTCAATTAACATTAACCTCCCTTGAAGTTTTGCCACTTCTATCCTCAATATTGGGAAAGGTATATCCAGTACTGGTAAGAGCTCTGATTCCTCAAGCACTGACAAATGAACTAGTCTTTCTTTCCAAGAGAAATCATTTATTGTCTTATTTTTGCCTTATCTGTTGAGTCAGACAAAAGTAGCTTATAATTCTGCTGCATATCCATAAGTTCTCTATTTGTATAAAATTTACATCCAAAGGTTTCTTCCAATACGATAAATACTTTAGTCAGCCTTCAGTCTATGGCAAAAAGAGTGGAAAATTGAAGTTAAGAGGCTGCAATCCAAATCCACAATTTAAGAATTTCTCTAATCCCTTGGCTGGTGGCTAGTGGTTAAATCAAGGGCATCAAAAGTAAACAAACAAAATCCAAAATGATTTATTGTTTTACAGAAGGGGGGTGGTCTTTTGTGTTGCCATAGGGGTCTCTGGTATAGGCTGAGCAACTCATCTGCTGGAAATGAAAACTACTTCCTTTTATGAATGGGAAAAGAAAGTTCTGAAAAGTCAAGTGACTGTTTAAGATGCCCTGGTAGGTCCTCAGCTCTTAATGAAAGACTGAGCTAAGTGTGAAGAGATTCTTTCCAATTCTAGGACTAATTAGTAATCTAAAATGTGAATTAAGGGGCTTTGTCTATTTCCTCAACTAAATTGAAGATTAATACTGCCCTACTCACTTAAAAATGGTTTAAAGATAATAAAATAAAACACTATGGGGAATTATTGAGATTGATTCTTAAGGAAATATGTAGGTTTTAAGATCATTACTTATTTCTGCCAGTGCAATATTTGTTAAAGAAGTTCTCCCTGAGTCCCACAAAGATAGAAACTTTAAATTTTCTTTAGGGTAGGGACGATATAATTCCCTACAAAACCTCTGAAATCCCTGTCTCTTGTGCTCAGCTGAGATTAGCAGAATGACAGGACTTGGCTTTGGCAGGAATGACATATGAACTTTGCTCCTCAGTAGACAGATACTTAAGATTAGTTTATAGCTATAAAAACCTACCATAGTATTAAACGTCTCCTGAAAGAGGTGACACTTTTTACCCAGACAAAAGAGTATTTTATACGTTGCTTTTACCACAATTGTCCCTAACCATTGCCGTAAGGCTAAGGTGCTATTTAATCCTGTGAAACTGGAGGTGCATTTTGTTGACTTAGCATATTAAAAGAACTCAAATCTTAGACCCATATTCTGGCATCTATTTTTCATTTGTCATTGTTAAGTCCACTTTACTTCAATCAAACAATATGTAGTAACTGTATTAAGTGCCTATCATGTGCCTTACACTCCATAGGACTCTGGGAAGACTAAAATGGGCCATTGTGGATGTGTTCCTTACGAACAGGCAAAAATATTTCTCCCTCTGTGACTTGAGACACAGGTTTGAGTTTGGGAGCATGACTAAGGCTGGTCAGCTTAGCCAGGGGGCTCAGTCTACTCTCTGCCACTGGGTGATTGTTTCTTGTGTTACTTGGTGAGAAATGAATACTTCCTCTGAGGTAGAGGCAGTGTTCCCAAGTACTCTTGAGGGATTCTTAGCCTTTATTTTCTCATGAATTCCTTTGTCAGTTGGTGAAATCCAAGGACCCCTTATTAGAATAAAGTTTTGAAATACATAAGATAAAATACATAGGATTACAAGGGCAAATAATTACTTTGAAACAGAATTTTACATTGGAGGACCCCAGGTAAAGAACTCCTGTGGGTGAAGAATCCTCATTTTTTGATAAAGAACAGTAGCATTAAAAAAAAGAAGATTTAAAATATTTATAGGGATCTTTATAGTGCTTTTCCCTTTGAAGAATTTACAGATTTGTATTAGAAACTTTCGGATGTGCTACATCTCAACATAAACACAAAAGTTCACCCATTTCAAAGGCTGCTATAGTGGAGGGTCTCAACCCTTTCTTGCCTGAAAGTAAGGTGACCAACTTGCTTTTTTTCTGTCCAGTGGACTAAGGGTTGATGGCCTGAAAGCTGTCCCAAATCTTGAGCACCTGACCATTGGGTAGGGTCCCATGGTCTGAAGGTGAACTTGTTATGGTAAGGACAGGGAACAGGAAATGCCAGAGACCCTGGAGGGATGGAACTGAGACAAAGCCAAAAGCAGACCCAAGGAGAGAGGTGTGGATCTAGAGCAAGGATGGGAAGAAAGGGCAGCAGAATCCAAGTTTGGGCTAAGAATTTCTCTTTATTTTTGCTAGCTATGTCATAGTGTGACTGATATAATTTAAAGTGTCTAAGTCAAGGGGCAATCAAATAGTCTTTTAAGGTCTAGTAACAATATTTGACAGTACAATTCCAAAAAAACCCCCATATTTTATATTTTCTTTATATTAATGAAAATTTCCAGTTTTGCAAATAAACCCTAGTCAGGTAAACCAAACCTAGAACTGTTCCATAAATAGAGTTGGCCAATTAGTATAATAGATTTGTTTATAATTTCTTCCTGATTACTTTGAAAAAAATTAAAACAATAGATAAGATAAGTTCCCCTCCTCCACATAAATACGTAGAGTGTCATTAATTCTGCTCTCTGCCCACCTGTGCCTTCAACTAGTCTCTTCTGACCAACAGAGCCACCTAGTGGTCATCATGGGAAACTCTTCAACACAGAGTTTCTTTACCAGACTGGTTCTCAAACTGTAGCCTGTAGAATCTCCTGGAAGGCTTGTTCAAACACAGATTTCTAGACCCCACCTCCAGAATTTCTGATTCAGTAGGTATTGGATAGGGCCTGATAATTTGCATTTATGACATACTTCCAGATCGGTAGTAAAGCAGTACTACTGGCCTGGGAAGCACACTTTGAGAACCCTTGCTTCACCACAAACTTCTTTCTGCTAGGGGGCATTATTCACAGGTTGTATTTCATGATTTTCAACAATTTCACTGACCACAGATCATTTAATTTCACACTTCAGGCCACTGTCTTTCATATGGACACATATCTTCTTTTATAACTGTATTTTTGTAATCTGTCTTGTTCATGGTTTACCTGAGACAGAAAAAAATATTTTATTGATTTTTCTTTCCTCTTCTTTTCTTTTCTTTTTTTTTTTTCAAATGTAATCATGATTTAAAAAGGAAATTTAAAAGAACCTAACATAGCCTGATAAGCATGACTAACACATCTGATTAAGTAAATAAAACTATACATTTCAGATTTTGTCAATTGCCTTTATGCCCAGAAACCTTAGAAAGTGTTCAATTACTTAAATCTCCACTAAAGTTTCTACTTGCCTCCACATCTTCCTCTAATTAAAAAGTGTTTTCACAAAATGATGATGATGGACAATGCCTCCCATAAAACAGAGTATCTACAATTGCAAGCAAGAAAGTTCCATCCACCTCCCCCATGGGATTAAGCCCCTTCTCAATTGGAAACAGAGTGGGCATTACTGTCCCAAAATCCTCAAGATTGAGGAATGAGCAAACTTAAGGGGAAAGGCAACTATGGACCAAAGTAGACTTATTATTCTAGTAATGGAAGAACTTATAACATTTATATAAAGATAGCAGTCACTATACACCATAGGTTCTGAGGGGGAGGAAGAGGGGAGAATAAGTGGAACATGGGGCATGTTTGGGACATTGTAATTGTCCTGGATGACATTGCAATGACAGATACAGCCCATTATACATTTTGTCAAAACCTATAAAATTGTATACTGCAAAGTGTAAACCATAATATAAACTACAGACCATGGTTAATAGCAATGCTTCAATATTTGTTCGTCAATTGTAACAAATTTACCATACTGATGAAAGATGTTAATAGGGGAAAATGTGAGTGGGGAGGACCCATAGTCATAATTTCTGTGAAATGGGTTCTGACTAGCAAAAAAAAAATAAAAAAAATCAATTTACAAGTGAACCTTTAGGAATTACCCATTTATGAATTTAAAACCAACAATGCTCACAGGATTAGACAACTCGGTTGTACCTGTATAACTCACAAAACAGAGTTGGCTAACAAAAACACAAATGGTAGAGAAGCAGATCCATGATACTTAATTTTTTTAGTCACAACAATTGTTGTACTCCAAACAAATGGGAGAATCTGGGTTACCCCATAAACCTTGGAGTCCTCACAGTGGAATCTCTAAAGGCCTTCTCTTTTTATTTCACCTGAGGAGTATTTAGAAAAATGAAACCAAACAAATAGCTGCTCCTCCTGGTTGATTTTATCTTCTCAAAAAACCTTCCTGAGACATTGATGCATGCGCTGCTCCCTCTGAGCCAGCACAGCAATCAGTCAGTCATTACCCCTGGCAATTACGTCTGGCTATCTTTATGAGCAGTGTAGGTGTCCCTTCAGTGAGAGTGCTGTGTGGAGGACCCCCAACCCCACCCATGTCAGGGTCTCCCTGCCAGGGTGAGCTTTATAGGCCAAGTGAAAAAATACTGGGGACTAATTAGTAAACAAAGGTAGTCTTTGAAGTCAGGCAGACAAGTGGATTCAAAACAGTTCTACGAATAAGTAAAATTGGGCATGCTTTTCTCTGCAAACAGCATGACTTTTGATGCAGCAAAGCCACAATGTGGAACATTTGTTTAGAAGGAGCTTTGTGTCCCACGTTCTCTCAGAGCTCTTAACCTTAGGGAAGATAAACTGAGGTGTCGGTGTTTCCTAGGTCTGTTTCAAGGCTTCTTCCAAGAGGAAAGATGGAGTCATGAGTTTGCTCTGCATTCAACCCTGAGCTCCAGCCACCCTCAGCAGCCCAAAGCACAATAGGGTTTTGGTTTATTGAAAAGAGATATTCCAAATCATAGAGGTGTTTCTGACACCCTTTTTTCCCAAAGACGCAAGACCTTGAAGGAAACATGGGAGTAAACTCCCTCTTGCCTTCTAGGTATTTGTCTCACTAGTTCTGGGATACATACAAAGATATTGGGTCCTCTGTCTCTGACTGGAAGAGAAACTCTTCAGAGCTAGATCATGTGACTGAATCAGACAAGGTTCTGGTTATGGGCTGCCCCGGATTACCTTGGGCAGAGTGTTCTGGTCACAGGCTCCACTGCGGTGACTAAAGCCTTGTCTCTCAGGAACAGACACAGCAGCGAACACCACAGAGGATGCCAATCATGTTGCAATCAATACAATTCAAAATTTAATTATCCAACATTATTCCTGCTTGCAATTCAAAAACCAAGCTCATCAGTGGCAAAAATTATATCATCTTAGAAAAACTTCCTTATAACCTACTAGTCTCATTATTCTTGTATACTTAATTCCCACCAATTCCCAATTTGAATCATCTTGAAATTAGTTTGCTTATTACATTCAAGCAGTCCAAAATGACCTTCAGAATCCTAGAGCAGCATGGGGACCTGGGAGGCATAAGCATGACAAAGTAAGTCTCCTGCCAAGAGTAAGGGATTTTCCAACTTGGGTCCTTTCTTGCGCCCTCTTTTCTTGGCTTTCAGGGCAGGATTTCTTGCACCACTTTATATTTTTGGTCACCAAGCTCTTACATTTACGAGTAGCCAGAGAGCTCCAGCGCATTGTGCAGAATGCCAAAGCTTCTCTATCCATCAGGCAGTACAGCTGTATTTACCATGACAGGAACAAGTATCAGCATATGCAAAAAACAGCTGCTGTTTTTGGGTCTCCAGCACCCAAAAAAGAAAATAAGCCCAACAAACCTAATACATTTTCCAGTGCGAGTCCCAGAAGTTAGAAAAGAGCTCCTCAAATTGCTTTTGTTTCCATTTTTATGGCCCCAGGGGGAAAAATATCTATCAAATTTAGTATGCGCATTTTACTTTGTGGCACTTTGAGATTCAACCATATCATCTGTAACGAAAACAGAACAACCTTTAAAATAAAATTTTACAAAAACCTCTCTACCAGAGACATGGCCTGAACCAGTGCCAAAGATTTCAAGCTGGTGAACCAGCGAAGGAGTCAGATAAATCAGAATGAGTGTAACAGATCTGATCTATTTCAGCTCAGATTAACCTCTTTACTATGTCTTCAATGGCCAAAAATCCTGAGTCCCAGGAATAAAAATGTTTAATAGAGCATAACCTGGGGGAAAAAAAGTAAAAAGAGGTGAATTGCAGAAAGAAAAGTGAGACGTGTGACCATGACTGCATGACCAGTCTATGGTGGGGGAGGAGGTGGGGGGCTGGAGGGAAACATTCTTTACTGTGCCAATCTGAAAGGCAGATTTATTTCACTCGAATATAATAATTCCAGATCCCAGTGACAACTTACATTAGTTGGCAACAGCTGCTTATAGGTCAGGTAACAATGGCATTGAATAACCTCATAATGAACAACTGCAGATTTCACATTGGTGTTAATTGCATTTCATGCTCTTCCAGAGCCTCAAGCAGTCTGTGTGAAAAACCCAGCAGCAGGTTCTGCTTTTAAAACCCCTGGGAGAAAGCTCTTCCCATGTCTTTTGAAGGATGATCAACACTCATGGACCACAGTGGGGCTTCTAGGCCAGGATCTGTGGCTCTGTCCTAAGAATGGAGGGCACTAATTTAAGCTAAAAGGAGTTGCAGGAGATGTGAGGAGGAGACCATTCCCCTGGGCCGACCAGGATCCAGAAAGGTTTTGTATAAAATGAGAAGGGAATTAATATATCGGAGCCCAATCTTCTGTGTCAGTCATGATGTTTGGCTTTACTCCTGCAATTTAAATATTACGGTGAATAGAATGGTCCAGATTTAAATCCAGGCCTGGAGGCTTTGGGTGAGTGGATAGGCTGGTGTTTCTCATACTTTAAAGTGCTATGAATTACCTGGGGAGCTTATCAAAATGCAGATTCTGATTCAGCAGGTCTGTGGGTGGGAGGAGATTCTACCTTTCTAGCAAGCTCCCAGGTGACGCTGGCTACTGAAGATCCTCGGACCACACTTGCAGTGCTGGGTTATACACTCCAGGCGTTTCAGCATTTCTGGGGCTTTACACATCTGAGCACCCTTGGGATTTTGAACTCTCTGGGACAAGGGATGAGTTACACCAGATGGTCCCCAATGATGCAGAACACATCCATGCAAAGGCTGCTCTGCCACTTTCTGGGATTCTGATTCCTTCACCTCATCATCCACTAGGGTTTCTCCAAAGAATTTTTTGAGCTGTGGCCACTAGCATCATTTGCATTTTCACTGCAGGCATTTTTGTATATGCCAAGGGCATCTTGGAGAGAACAATGCCAAAACTTTAGATATGTGTAAAAATCTGTGACCCTTCTTCAGCTTTGCTATTCAATAACCTTATTCATAGTTAGAAAAATATAAATTTCAAACACCCACCACTTTCCCAGTTGTAGACCCCATTATCATTTAAATATGTACTGAGAACACAGAAGTTGTATAGTGCCAGGTTGAGAACTATTATCTCTCATTGTGGTGTGAGATTTAGCAAAGAATATTATCACTATACAGAACTCCCCAGTTTCTGTGATAAGATCAAGAAGCTTTACATGATTTATTATAAATAAATACATAATATTAACACATATATTTATTTTTTTTATTTTATTACTGTGTTCATATGAATTTTTATTATGAGAGATATGTATCATCAGAAAATACACCTTAAATGAACTTTTATGGACTTTTCCTCAAACTATGCAAAATATGTTGCATTCAAAGTGGCTTTAGGGCATCAAAATGCTACTGTCCATAAGTAGGGTAGAATAGATAGATTGGATTTGAGAGTTTTTCACATACAGAAATAGTTGGAGTTGTGGGGAAGGAGGAAATAATCCAGCGGGATCTTAGAGAATGTATCCTTCTGTCCAAAATCCCCTTTTCTACCTCAGCTGAGATGATCCTTCTTTTATAAAGCTTCTACTCCTAGGCAAAATGTTGAGCATGATTATTAAAGTTGAAAGGGATTTTAGAATCATCTAATATAAGTAGGGTGACAATGTGATTTATCATCCAAACGGGGGCATTTTTGAAAATGAAATGGGGCAGATCTAATAATTATGCTAGGACAACAGATTTAAACTGGAACTCTCCTGGGAAAACCAGGATGTACGGAAGCCCTAAATATATCCCAAACTTCCAATAAAGACAAAAATCTACCCAACTGTATCCCTAACAGTTAATCATACAATATCTTTGCTTGAATGCCTCCAGGGAAAAGGTACTCATTCCTACCCAGGAGAGCTTATTCCATTGTTAGATTGGTTTAGTTAATAGAATGTTTTCTACCATTCAGATGATATTTGCATAACATTCCTTTAACTTCATGCTGGGCTCCCTTTTCTTTTTCAGAGTCCTCAAAGAATTGAGTGGTTTTTCTCTGTTAGACTAAGTTCCTCAAAGCTATTACCTCTCTCCCTTTTCTTTGTGAATGACCAACTTTATAAACAGTCTGAATCTCAGGAGATGTCCCAGTCAGAAGGAATATTAAAGGACCCTTAGTCCAACCCCTCATCCAGTGTATGGGTTTCCTTTAGAATACCCTTTCCAGGCTGTTGTCCACTTTCCCTTTAAACCTGTCCAATGATTGGGGAACTTATTGCTCTCAGAGATAGACTAGTCCACCTTTGCCAGCTCACAACTGGATAAAGACTGTTCTGCCAGAGCTCTTGAAAGGCCATTTCACAACACACTCTATGGGGAGTATTTATCCTAGGCCAAATCAATTTTAAGAATTGCAGAGTCAGTAATAATACTAATCATATCCAATTGTTTCTGTAAAACATATGTACAGTATCATTGAGTATGCAACTTCACTGCCTTTAATTCATTCAACAGTTATTTTTTGGCCATTTACTATTTTTCAGAGATGAATCAGACCTGGTGCAGGTTACCAAGGAACTTGCAATTGGGAGAGGAAGAGAGAGCTGTTTTATGTTAGCATATATTGTATAATATTTTACTTTATTTCACTTGTGAAAATTTCCTGGGAGGGAAAGAGGGGGAGACCAACTCAATCTGAACAAATCAGTGAAGGCTTTTCAAAGGAAGTGGCAGGGGAAAGGATGAATGGTATTTCTCTAGTCAAAAAAGAAAAAGCCTCCAGGGTGTACAATATGTACAAAGGGATGACTCAAAATTCTCAAATTAGAAGATACAACGATTCTTAATGTTAAGCAAAATTAGAAGATCTTTGATTCTCAAAATAAGTGACTTGGCAATTTTATATTCTAGAGTCAGATTCCCAGATTCATTAAGTGCATTTTTTAAGGTGTTGAAGCTGACTTGGAAATTCTTCGATATTTGGATGAGAGAATTCTTGGAAGATCTTGGTTCTTATGTTTATAGTATAAGGGGATTGGATTGGGTTAGGTGATCTCAAGTTTCCTTCTTGGCCCCAAAATTCTTTGTCATGGGGGCAGCAGTAAGAAGACTGGGGGTCTGGGACCAGTCCCATGTGCAAGCCTCGCTATTAATTAGCTATTACAACTGAGGAAAGTCCTTCTTGCGCTATATTTTTTCATTAGTAAATTAGGAATTGTACTAGATAATTCTTAAAGATCTTCCTGAACTAGCATTTTATAATAGTATTTCCTTCCTTCCCTTGAATATGATCTACATCCTTTATGAGGAATCTAATTGCTTTACCTTCCTCTGACTTTTGTCCAGTGGCCAAGTTCAGACTTTGGCTTTACCTGAGTTTGGGTGTGACCAGTTTCCAATCCCAATGACTGGAGGGAACTCAGGATAAAGAGAGGCAGAGAGGGGTGGGGGAAGGAGAAAACTATCCCTACCATGTGGCAGCATGACTATCTGAATAGGAAACACCAAACATATCATAGCTATACAGTGTAACTTAGTTCACCACATTTTTAGCATTTTCTGCCCTGGAAGAATAACTGTCAGAATTAACTCCTTCTCTTGGGATGTCACAGTGCTGTAATTATTATTTTTTAAATTATGAAATTTTAAACATATTGAGACGTATAGAGAATATACAGACACCTATGAATCTACCACCCAAATTTAATGGATATCAGCATATATCATATTTGTTTTGAATCTTTTTTCTTAAAAATATAATATTATGATACAAATAAAACTCCAGTTCCCTCCTTCCGCTTCCATTCTCTCCTTCCCCATGCTCCCCAGGGGTAAATGCTTTCCTTCCTGAAGTTTGCATATATGATTCCAGTGCATATGTTGTTGTTTTTTTTACTTCTGTGGCACATGTATGTATTCTTAAATATATATGTGTGTGTGTTATTTTGTGTATTTTAAGTATTTATAGAAATGGCATTATTTTTTATGAATCATTCAGTGACTTTTTCACCTAATACTATCTTTTTGAAATTTGTCCATGTTGATACTTGCATATATAATTCATCCCATATAACTTTGGTATAGCATTCTACCATATAAATAAACCTCCTTTAATTTATTCACCTCTCTGTTGAGGGATATTTTATAAAAATATTTGGATCCTTCCATAGCAGGGGAAATACCATGATCACGAAGGTGGTTTTCCCAAGGCGAGGCTTATCCATTGCATTCCAGATGTGCTGACCCCTGCGATTTCCCCAAATGTGGGAAACTCGACTGCATAATTTGTGGTAGTGGGGGACTGCGTTCGCCCTCTCCCCTGAAAAAAAAAAAAAGAAAAAAAATATTTGGGGAAGAAGACTCTTAGTTTGATTTAAGGACCCTTTCTCTGGGTTTCCATCATACCCAAGGATGGCCCTTTTGCAGCCCTTATCATGGTGTCTCTTCATCATTGATTATCTTCCTCCCTGAAAAGGCTAAAAGTCTTTGAAGGCAGACACAGTTTCAGTTATTCATGTAATCGTTCATTCAGCAAGCACTTAATAATGCCAATTATATTCTAGGGAAAGTGCTATATTTTGAAAGGCAAAAACTGATTGTTCCAGAATACAGAGACATAACCTAGAGAGATAATCATGGACTATATGCAGGGCACAGAGATGTCTTATTTGTTTTGTGTGTAACTTACCTAACACTTAAAAACTGGGAGACCACATGAAAATCTGAGGTTCTATCTGTGTGTAAAACTGAAAAATTGCCAACACTGAGCATACATTCTTCTTTTTGAAAACTGGGTAATGGCTGGTGCTTTAGATAGGC
>JAQZBX010015345.1:0-29976 GCA_029593785.1 Cabassous unicinctus
GGGCAGAGGGAGAAGAAAGATGCCCTCCAGGCCAGCTGCACCTGGTCCCACTAGCCTTCCTCCCCTAAGGCTGCCTGGGAAAAGGACCAAGCAGAGTCCTAGAGGAATTGCTCCCTGCTGGGGGAGACTGCGCTGTAGCTGGGCCTGTGCTGGGCCTCAGAGCCCACCTGAGGACACATTGTCTACACCGCCAGGAGTGTGGCCTGCCCCGAGGTCACAGTGAGCCTTCCCCCACCCCCGGGACTTCCCTCGGCCAAAGGGAGCCACGTGTCCCAAGGTCATGCCCCCTCACCGAGGGGCAACCTGCATGCAGAGTCTAAAGGCTCAGCCTTCTGGCCTCAGTTCCAGATAATTCTGGGGAAGGCTTTTCAACTGCAGAGCGCCCCGGAGGCTGGGCAGAGCCCCCCAGTCATGACTGGCTCACAGCTCAACCTCCCCCTCTGCCCAGGTGTGGTTCCTGGGATCACCCCCGAAATCCTGCACACGCGCCTCCATCTCCCCAGGGAAGCCACACACACAAGACCTAGAAACCCCCGGCCCCCACTGGATTCTGAGACCACCGAGAGGGGGGAGCGGGGACACCCCACGTCAGAGGCTCCTATGGCTTGGGGGTTAACGCAGCGGCCGGCTCCAGCCTCGGGCAGACCTGGGCTCAAAGCCCACGTGCCCGGCAAGCTCTCTGTGCCCAAGGCTCTTCATCTGCAAGGTGGAGACCCCAGCACTCACCACGGGGGTCTGGGGGACATGAACAGCTGCAGTGGTCGAACACTATCCCCAGCCATACCTCCTCAGTCCCCAAGTCTGAGAAAGTTCTGGAGAACTGCTCATCCAGACATGCCCTGGCCTCGGCGACAAACCCCCAAAGCCGCGATGGCATTTGTTCCTAGGTGCGAGCCCTGGCGGGACATTGCTGGCAAGGGAGCCCAGAGCTGCCCGCAGCACACGCCCTCTGTCCCGCCCCCAGAGCCCTGAGCCTCTTGGGGGAGGCAGTGTCTGAGGGGGCCAGGCCTGCACAGAGGCTGGAGGCCAGGGGCCACAAGCACCGTCCTGGCCCCCCAGCATGAAGGGCCTGGTACAAACACTGCAGTCCATGCGTGGGTAGGAAACGGAGGGGGCTCGTAACCCCCCAATGGTGGGGAAGGGGTGGGTCTGCTGTCCCTGCCATGACTGTCCACCAGAGGTGCTAACAGCAGGGCCGAATGAATGAACGAATGAATGGTGACGTAGGCAGGTGGTTGGGTGAATGGATTAATGAAGTGAGAGGGTAAGTGAATGAATTTAAAACTCGCTGAATGAATGAGGGGGTGAATTACTGAATGAACGAGTGAGTGAGTGAGTGAGTGAAGCCCAACCAGAGCAGAGCAGTGGTGCTGCCCACGCCTCCGCGCCCCGGAAGTGCCCCCCGCGGCTGGGCTCTGGGGGAGCAGCGCCCGACCGGCCCCCCGCCCGCGGAGCCCCCGGCTCACACACCATGACGTTCAGACCCTGGGTGGTGGGCCCCTGTGCCACGATGTACTCGATGCCCGTCTCGTAGACGTCCATGGGCCGCCGGTACTTGACCACGGTGCCGGCGATGTGGAAGTTCTTGGGGCTGTCCACCTTGTAGTTGCCATTGAAGAAGTAGTAGCCGGCTTCGTCCGCGAGAGCTGAAAGGGCAGAGCCGCCCGTCACATGAGCAACGACCCAGGGGGAGCCGGCCTCACGTGCTCAGGGAACACTGGCCAAACCTGTCCCCCCACGCCCTCCCCAAAATACCCCAAGGACAGGAAAGGCCGCATTGTGGGGAGTCGGGAGCTCTGTCTGTGTCAGACGTGTGCCCCGACCAGCAAGCACCCGCCGGGGAAATGCACATGCACGTTCCTATCAGCCTAAAATAAACAGCTAAGGGCTCGTCTAGACGACTGAAAATAGCTGGCGGGGGGCCCGTTTGGTCCTGTTATTCTGGCCGCCTTTGAAGCAGCCGAGGGGCTGCGAGGTGTCGAGCCAACGCCATGCCCCGGGGGCCAGGCTGGAGCAGGCAGCCAGCAGGAGGAGGCGCTGGACGGCAGGTATCTGCCAGGTACGGGGCTGGGCGATCCAGCCTGGCTCTGCTGCAGGCTCCCCGCCATGGCTCCCAGCCTGGACGGTGACAAGGGGCCTGGAGAGCCCACCCAGCACCCACGTAGAGGTGCAGTGGCCCGGCCTGGCTGGCTGGGCACCACCCCACGCTGACCGGCTCTGTCCTCCAGCCGGGAGGGATGGCGTTTACTTCCCAAGCTGGCACGGCAGGGCTAACCTTCTCCCCTCCATCCCTTAGCCCAGGCTTGGCCAAGAGGGCCGCCCAGGGCACCTTCTCAGTCATCCTCTATTGGTGGCGGGGTGCAGGTGGACACTTGGAGTGTCTCGGGGGGGACAGGCACCCCCGGCCCCCAACTCAAGCCTAACAAAGGCTCGGGACAGAAAGAAGTGGATGTGCAGACTGTCTGCCCGCTGCCCCGGAGGGTTGGGAAACTGTCTGGAGCTGATTGCTCGGGGAGAGCCCGTCCCCCCTGGGGCTGGCGAGGGTGAGCAGGGCCGCCTGGAACCTCAGGGGCAGGGGACGGGAGGAGGCAGACTCAGCACTCGGGGACAGCCTGTCTTGCAAACTGTGTCCTTAAGCAGGTTCCGGGGGCTGGCCCGTGGGAGCAGAGGGGCTCGGCTGCCAAGGCTCTGCTGCGTTGTGGGCGGAGGGGCCAGAGTGAAGAATTTGTGTCATCAGCCAGAGCGACGGGCAGACGCGCCAGCTTCATAAATGCCCTTCCCGTATCAATGTCAAAAAAGAACACGGCCGAAGTCACCGTTCCGAGAGGCCGGGGGAGAACCGGAGGGCCATCCAGGGGTTAAAACGACGGCCAGAGTCCAAACCCTGTTTCCTGACTGACAGTAACGACCTTCCTTCCTGCAGCTTTCCCAGCACTGCGAGGCCGCGCTTGGTATTTCCACGCGTCTGTTTCAAGAATGAGCGCTTTGGAGCCAGCTCGGGGAACGCCGTGTTTCCCAGCCTGCGCTCACCCAGCGGCACAGCGACTGGCCTGCCCAGGGGCCTAGAGGCCTGGCGACGCCGGGCCAGAGGAGCGGCCCCCGGGGTGACGGGCCGGGGCCTGGAGCGTGCGGACATGCAGGGCTGGGGGCTCTGGGCAGGGGCGGGAGGGTCCAGAGGCCGCGTTCTAGCTTGTGGACCTTCAGCAAAGCCTTTCCCCCTCCCAGGATCCCCGAGAAGAGTGGGGTTCACGCAGCCGTCCTGAGACCCAGGGAAGTGAGCCAGGCGGAAAGAGCGGAGTCCGTGTAAGCGGCCTGGGGGCTGCCTCTCCATCAGATTTACTACATGGCCTGGGGCCCCGTCATCCTGGCTCCTCTGCCCGGCAGAGGGTGGGCCAAGCCCAGAGCACTCGTCTGCCATGGCCTGACGGGCCAACCTTCAGCCTCACAGGGAAACTTTCCAGAACTCTCTACCGAGACAGGGCCTCACTACCCGACCACTATGCAAATAACTCAAGAATCCTCAAGTCGGGAGACCCCCTCCCCCGAGGTCCAACTCCTACCAGACAGTCCAGTGGCAAGAAACATCAGCTTGAGAAACCCCAGACCTGGGCTCAAATCCTACCTGAGTCACTCTTGACCTCAGACTCACCGCCTAATTCCTCTCAGCCCTAACTTGACCTCACCTCTGAACCAGGGCAGGTAGGCAACGCCCCTAGCTTTTGCCTGGACCAGGTTCTCTAGTGACGGGGAACTCACTACTCGTCATCCCAACCCCCCTCCACTGGCAAACAAGTGCAAACTCCTTCACACAGGGGGTGAACTCTGCTTCCCTATGACCCTCACCACTCATACCCCCAAGTTCTGGACCCTGGAGGGTGTCCAGGCAGGAGCGAGCACCCCTTTCTCCACCTGTACATTCTGCACCACCATCCCCACCCCCCCACCCCCGGCCGCACGGGCCCATACGCACCCAGGACGTCGGCAGACTTCTTCCGCTCCACGACCTGGATGTCTCTGGCACCAGCTGGGATGTGGGTCACCAGAGAGTAACCTGGGGGCGGGGGAGGGCCGCTCATCACGGGTCGCCGCGGAGCACACAGCTGAAGCGGCACCGCCAGGCAGCGGGCAAGGCCCAGGCCAGCTGCCACCTCTCACTGGGGAAGGCAGAAATGGGCAGCCTGCCCAGGGTGGGCAAGGGGGCCGTGAGAAAGCAGTCCCACCCCCACAGCTGCACCTCCTCCCCAGCAGGGAGTTCAAGGCCCTGCCAAGCTTCCCCGGGACCCCCGCCCTTTCCTGCTAGGCCACCAGCAGCCCTCACAGGTGTCTGCCCCACCCCCTCCCAAGCAATGCACAGACCGCGGAGACCGCAGCACACTGGGGTCCATCGGGCCAGAGCCCCACTCTACCCCTCCCCAGGATGGAGCCCTCGGGCCTCGGTTTCCTCATCTGTAGCATGGGGGTAGCAGCTCCTACTCTTGGGTGATGTCGGGAGGCTCTTGAGCTCGTGGGGGCCTGGCCCCAAGCACATTGTTTTATATATTTGTTTAAATCCCATTATTGCAGCATCACACTGATCTGAAGTCCTGCTCCATTCAAAGATGTGAGTGAGAAAGTACAAGGAAGACGGCAGATGGAATCTGTCAACTCCACTAGGACGAGGTCTGCAGGGGGCAAAGCCAGCGGCCCGGGGCCATCACCGAGGCGCCCACTCAAGCAGGAAGGCAGCTACGGCGCATGGCCAGCAGGAGAGGGGCAAGTGTCCTGGGGCAAGCCAAGGGAGGAAAAGCCCCTGCCAGCAGCAGGGGCAGATGGCAGTCTAGGGAGAAGTGGCTTGTAAACGCCCTGGAAAGATGGGGGGTCTCCCGGGGGGAGGGTGGTGAGGAGGGGCCATCGAAGTTTCACTGGGGATCAAACTGATTTCATGGGCTCCGCGAGGAGAAGGGCTGGCGTCCTGGGGTGTCCCCGGGCCAGCGCCCGTGTGCCATCTCTCCCTGACTCCATCCACCTCTTCCAGGTCCTGGAAAACACTGAGCTTGACCTTCACGGCCAGGGGTCAATGTCTCATGGTAGCTCTAGGGGTAGGGGGCTGGGGCGGTGCATCCGTGGTGTTGGACACTCCCACCATGGCTGGCTCCAAGCCGCCAACGTGAGATCACTCAGCTGGGCAGAGCTGGGCAGAGCTGGGCAGAGCCGGGCAGGGCGTGCCGTGAGGATAAGATGCGTGGGCACATGTTAGCTTTGCTTTTAAGATAATCGAGTAGTTTACAGGTTTACAGACTTTTTCAATAGCAGCTGTTTAGCGGCCACTCACAAAATTCCAAGCATTTAATAATCGGCTCTCAGCGGTGCATGCATAGCAGGGGTTCACAGCTGGGCCTCCTGCACGCTGGCGCTCCCTTCCTCTGACCCGGGCTAGCAGAGGCCTCGCGATCAAGTGTGCCAAAGAGAGGATGTGCATTGCACCTCCGCCTGCTGCGCCTGGGGGGATCCTCGCTGGCCTCCGGGGCCCTCCTTGAAGGAGACACGCCTCCTCCCCCGTCCCAGGCCCTCCTTGGTCTGGCACAGCCACCCCAGGTGCCATCAGCCCCCACCTGCTCCAGCCCTCTCCCGGGGGCATCTGCCGCAAGCCGATCGTCACGTGGCAATTCTCCCTCATCTGGGAGGCCGTGGCCTCAGCCTCCAGGACACCAAGAGGGGCCTGCCAGGCCCATGGCAGGCTTAAAGGGTGGACTCTAGTCCAGACTCACCAGGCCCCCTGGGGAACCTCGGTCATCCAAGCCCATTGCGTGCCTCAGTTTCCCCACCTGCTAAGCAGGTTTCAACCTGCTCTGCCTTCCCCCACCCGGAAGTTGCGATGGCCCAGTCTAATTCCACGAGCATTTACCAAGACCCAGAAATGCATCCAGACCACCACTGAGTGTGCTGACACCCGCCAGAAGTGTGAGTGACAGCCTGCCCTGACCCCCTCGAGGGCTGGGCCAGAGGCAAAACAGACGCGCACTCTGAAAAGTGACGAGTCGCTGCCCGGGCAAAGGAGGGGCTCCTCGGAGTCAGGCCCAAGCGGCCAGGGAACCTCCCCCAGCTCTTGGAGACCCGGGCCCAGAATGCATTGTGCTCTGCCTCCCATTCCAGGTCAGCTGTAAGCTCTGGGACCCGTGCCTCAGTTTCTCCCCATTTTAAGTGTGGGGTCCACATCCCTGGCAATCCCCCAGCCACACGCTCACCGCGGCACCTGGTATGCAGTTGGTGCTTAGCGAACAGCCACTCACCGTTCCCCGCCAAAGGGGGCTTTCCAGAGCCCCCGGCCACCTCTCGGGTCGGGGATGGGGAATCGGGCAGCCTGAGCAGGGCGGGAGCCTGCCCTCGGCACGCGGTGGGTGGGAGGCCGGACGCCCCGGGCCGGGGGTCCCCTTACCGAGGTGGGCGTTCCCCTTGCGGTAGGTGCCCGTCACGTGGGTGCAGCTGCTCCCGTCGCCGCGGCACACCCCGCACCTGTCCAGCACGTGGGTGGAGAAGAGCACCCCGTCACAGCCGATGGGCTGCAAGAAGGAAGGCGGGCAGGGCTGCCGGGAGGGCCCGGGGGCGGGCGGGCGCCGCGCGAGCCGCCAGCGGTACTTTTGCTACAATGTTTAACAACCTCACATTTTCCAGACACGCAGACCCCTCGCAGGCCGCTGAGCTTGCAGGACGTGCCGTCGCGGGCGGGGACCATGCGCTGGCGCTGGCCATCCACCGTGGTGCAGTGGAGGTCGCAGGGCTTGCTGGAGATGTGCACGTAGTCGTCTAGGACAGGCCGGCCGGGGGTCTCAGGGCGGGCTTCGGGGGGCTGCCCAGGCCCTCCCACTGGGACAGCACCCCTCATCGCCAGATCTCGTGGTGACGACAGGCCAAGACACAGGTCGCTAGCATCCCCACCCTGCACCTCCCTGGAGTGAGGGGCAGCTCCCAGCACCCAGGGAGCAGCCCCTCTGCAGGTGCTCTGAGCACTACCCTGGGAGCAGGAGAAGCCAGCCAACTTGCACTGGTGCCTGCACTGCTGCTTTCCTCCTCCCCCACCAGAGAGCAAGGGGTGGGGGCAATGGCCCTGTCCCACCTCCCAGCACCCCTAAACTGGGGTCCTCTGGCTTCCTTCCTCAGCCCCGGCCATGCACGGGAACAGGCGATTGGGAGAAGAGTCGCCGATTACTGCAGGGGCTGCATCTGCAGAGAGCATGGCCCGCATGCATGCTGGGGAAAGCGCCATGGGGGAGGGGCACGAGACCCGGGGTCCACCCTGGCTCTGAGATGACTACCATGGGACCCTCAACAAGCTCTCCCCTGGGCCTCATTCCCCACCTGTCCACCCAGCCGCTCTCGACGGCTGCACGGGGACATGGCCTTCTGTGGCCGGCTTGCCCTCCTGCTATCTCCCCAGGGGCCCACCCACTGGGTGTGGGTGCCTAAGGAACCGGCCCCCACACTCCGCTCGGCAAGGTGGGGCCCCAGGCCCACAGGTACCCGGGTAGAGGGGCTTCCACTCGTAGGTCCGCCCGTTGTACACGTGAGAGTTGAAGGAGATGCACTGCTCCTCTCGGAAGCTCCTCCCGTCCGGCGGACACTCCTGGGAAGTGGGAAGACGGGGAGAGGCGCGAGGAGCAACGCTGCCTGGCCAGGCTCAGCAGGAAGGGGCTGCGGCAGGGCCGGGCGGCCCCGCTCCCTCGCTCGGGAAGGAGGTAGGACTAGCACAGGGCAGCTCCCGTTCCTCGGAGGCTCTCCCCGGGGAGATTGTCCCCCTCCAGCAGCCCCGGCCTCCCCAGCAGATACCGCGGGGAGGAAGGGACGACGGAGCACGGGCTGCCCAGGCCGCCTCCCCCCTGGGCCCCGGCCTTCAGGCCTCGTCGTCTGAAGCCATAGCCACAGCCCCAGAACAGGGCCTGGCACTCAGCTAGCTGGTGCCTGGACACGTTTGCCAAATCAGTGTCCAGGTGGGAGGTGGGACTTCGTAGAAGGGGCGCCCACGGCACAGCAGGAGAGAGGCTCGGCTGAGGGCCCCGGCCTAGTGTCCGGGGCCAGGCCACCAACTCAGGCCAGCCTGGCCGCAGAGTCAACTCGGGCCCTGGCTGTCCCATACGGGGAAGCTGGCCAGAGGGTGACAGCACCGGGGCCGTGGCCACTTGCCGCCCTCTGGGACCTAACTCCCTGGACAGACACCCACAGGCACAGACACCATGACACCAGAGACAAGCCTCCCTGCTCAGCGCCCCCGGCCCAGGCCGGCCGAGAGGGGAAGCCCAGCAGGCCCCGCAACCATCTCCCCTCTGCCCTCCTCTCGGCTCCATGCCCCAGGCAGGTGCAGGCAAGTTTCTGGTGAACAGTGACTGTCCCACCAGCTGGTGGACAGCTCTCTCGAGGCCAGCATTGGTGCCCAGCCCAAGGCTGACCTGAGAAGCCCCAAGGCTGTGGGCTCCTGGGGGCAGAGGGAGTTCACTGGAGCCCAGAAAACAGCCAGACGGGGCTGTTACAGGGAAGGAGGAGGCCCCGTGCCTGTCCAAGTCTCCCAGCAAACAACCAGGGCCAGAGTCACAGCAGAGCGGGCTGCAGATCCAGACCCCAAACCTGAGGCTGCCCTTTGAGCTCGGCTCGAGCCGGCCATGCCCGGGGCCCACGTCCAGAGCAGGCCCTTCACCATCCTTCCCTTCTACTGGAGCGCCAGCCGCCTCCCGGCTCCCTGTAAGGGGCTGGCCCACCAACAAGACCCACGAGGCCCTTCCGAGGGGAGGAGGGCAGGGCCGTAAGCCTCACCTGCGCACTGCACAGCTGGTACTGCTTGGAGGTGCCGGTGCAGGTCCTGTTGCCGGCGCCCGCGGTGGACTTCCTCCTGGAGCGGAGAGCAGGCTGAGCTCCGGCGGGTGCCACGAGCTGCAGGCCCTGGCTCAGTTTCAGGGACGGCTTCTGGCGCCTTGGATCCGGAAGCCTCTCCGGACTCCCCCAACAGAGGAGCTCCTTCCTCCCCACTTAACCCCGGCCCTCCACCAGAACCGCCACCTGGTCCGACAGGTGTTCGAGAGAGTTGGTTGTTTCCCACACAAGGAAGGGATGACACTTGAGTCACCTCTGTGACCCCAGCACGTGGCACAGGGTCTTCACAGAATTCGTAACAATAATGACAGCCGCGTTATTTGTCACGTACTGGGCCACCATGGGCACGCTCATCGTCTCGTGCGTTCCAGAAACACAAGCTGGGCTCTGCAGGCGGGGAGGCCCAGGTCACGCAGCTCGGAGGTGGCAGAGGCAAGATTCGAACCCAGGTCTGCCCGCCTGTGGTGGCTCTGAACCGCCCCATGGCTTCCCGCCCCACCCGCCACGTTTCAGCTCAGGAGAAGAGAAGGCCAGGGTGGGCCTCACCCCCAGATGCCCACCCCTCCATGATCGAGGGGGGACTGAAGCCCATGACACCACTGCTTGGGACCCGTCGGGAGCCGCAGCCCCAAAGGCAGCCAGTGGGAGACCGAGTCGCCCAGGGCCTCGAGCCTGAAACCCTGTGCCGGCCTGCAAACCCCCACCTGGGCTGAAGGCAGGGCCACCCCCTCCCGCGCCATCCTTTCCCACCCAGGCGCCCGTCCCAAGCCAGCGCCGGGGCCGCACACCCGGCCGGCACACCTCTGCTGCAGGCAGTGCCGCTCCTGCGACGTCACTCCGGCCCCGCAGCTGCGGGAACAGGCCGTCCACTTGGTCCACTCCCCCCACCAGGAGGCCGTGGCGTCGGTGCCCGCCTCCAGGCTGTTAGACGTGGGGCCACTGTCCTGGGAGGGGGGCCCCACCATTGTCAGAGAAAGGCCCGGATCTCTCGGGCAGACTTAGGGGACCCCAGGGGGTTGTGGGCTGTGGGACCCCCAGACCTTAAGGCATCAAGCATCCTGGGAGCGTGACCTTATCACCCTCGTGTCCTTTCTTCCACTCAAGCTGGGGCCCAGCTTCGGTTCTGCAGGGCACAAGCCCACCCACACTGTGCCCCTCTGCCCAGCCTTCACTCGGGACGGGTAAGGTTCGGCGCCCCCCTCACCCCTCACCCCCTGCCAAGCCAGGAAGGGGCTCCAGAGTGGCCAGACCCCCAGTTTAGGGGCTGGTTGGGCTGGCTCTGAGAAGACAAGCTCCTGGGGAGGGGCTCCAGGCCCCAACCTGCCACCCGGCCCCGCCGAGGCCAGTCCACGTGGTGGTGGACGCCCTCTGGGCGCTGGGCTGGCCTGTGGGGACAAAGCTGCCCACTCACCGTGGCCCCAGCAGGCACCACTCCCCCAGCCACCAGCGTCACAGCCAGCAGAGACCAGGCCCAGCGCTGCCGTCTGCCGTCCATCCTGGGAAGCGAGGCACTGTCACCACCAGACCAGGTCCCACTCCCTCTTCTGGATGACCCAGCTATGCCTTGGGGAAAAGCCCCCAGGGCCCAGCCAGTCCCCTGGCTACCAGGTTATCTAGGATCAATTGGTAATGGCTGCCTGGAGGGACAGAGCATCCATGGAGGCTCAGGGTGCCATTGGAGATGCCTGCCGTGGGCTGGGCAGCAGAGTGGAGGAGCATGTGCTTTACTCTGCCTCTAAATATCTGAGCTCCCTGGAAAATGCCCCCGGGGGAAACGGGGGACAGCCAAGGGGGCTGCAAGCTCAGGTTTGGGGGGAGGCGGTTGTGATGAGGGAGCACATCGGGTGAAGCAGCCAGAGGACCTGGGCTCAGGTGCCACGGCCTGGGCTGGGAGAACATGGGCCAGGTCAGCTCTGGTTTTTCACCTGCTCGGCGCTAGAAGGCCCCGTGGCTCTGAGAGTGGCGCGTGCCCGTCTCAGCTGTGGAACCCTCTGCCGCCAAGCACCTGGGGTTGCCAGAGGAGCCCATGGACATGGACATGCACAGGGTAGCCAGGTCTTTCCCCGCCCACCCGGAGAGCCCAGGGCCCCGCCTTCTGGAAAGAGCACATTCACTGTATCCTGGTGCAGAGCCGAGCCGTGCCTCTGTGCCCCTCCCTCCCAGGGGCAGATGGCACGGGGGGTGTGCAGCCCAGAGCCCTGGGGGGCTGGCAGGCCAGGGCCCCGGGCTGCCCTCCTTCCTGACAGCCCAGCACCCCCAAACCACTTGGCATTCCCTTCCAGGGCTCAGATCGGGGACCGCCTCTGGCCCCAACGGGCTGCTCCAACATCTGGGTGCCCCGCCTCTCCCCCATGCGGCTTCCCCGACACAGACCCTGCCCTCCCACAGGGAAGGACAGGGCTCTTTCATGGCCTCTTCCCAGGATTTGTCTCAGGCCCTGAGTGTCACTTGCCAGCGAGTGACAGAATGGGTATCAGAAACCATCAAGCCCAGAGCCCAGAGAGGGAGGATGACTTGTCCAAAGCCACACAGCCAAACAGCAGGACAAGCCCCAGACCCCAGAGCCACCTCAGGGCCCTGTCCCCAGCATCCAGCTAGTTCCAGAGGAGTCCAGAACGACAGTCGCCCCACCCTGGAGCTGGCTGCAAAGCCCCCTTCACCAGACTCCATCGAACATTCATTTCCTGCAGGCCAAACACCTGCAGCTTGTCCAGAGCTGTGCCAGGGACACCCTTGCACCCCAAGAATGTCCCATCCCCGGGCCAGGCAGCAGTTTGCCCTAGAAATTGGAGCCTGACTCCCAGAGACCCCACACACACACCGGCTGCCTGCCCACCCCTGACCCCAGCCCTCGGGCAGCCCCTCCCCCGCAGGTCTCCAGCCACACTCCCCCACCCCCCACGGCCCGGAGCCCTGGTGGGCGGCCCCCGGGCTAATCAGTGCCCCCAGCTCCTGCCTGCGGCCGAGACAGGTGCCGGACAGCCCCACACTTGGTTTTCATTAAGGCTCCCAGACGCCACTGGCCGCAGGCCAGGCCGGCTCACGCGGGATCCGTCGCTCCCTGGGGTCCAAAACCACCGGCCAGCCGGCCAGGAGAGGTCCGCCGAGCCGCGGCCGCCCAGGGCTTCGGAGCTGCGGGGCCACCCGCGCCTCGCTCTGGGGCTCCCGGGCCCCTCCCCGCCGGCCCCCTCCCCGCCAGGCCCCTCCTATTACATAATGGCTCCCCGAGGGGTGCTGGGGGAGATGCTTCTGCCCGGCGGCCCCCCGGCCCCAGTGGGGGCAGTTGGTGGCCCGGGTGGGCTGCATCCCGTGCCCCCAGCAAGGCCGCAGGGCGCAGCGGGGCAGGCCCAGCGCCTACCTGGCCGGGGTCAGCAGGTTGTCGTCCCGGAGGAAGGGGCCAAGCCGCGGTGGGCAGGCGGGCGCCAGGTGCGTCCGCGCAGGGGGAGGCGCGGCGTCCAGAGCCGCCGGCCCTGCCTCCCTCTCCCCTCCCGCCCCCTCCTCCTCCCGCTGCCGCCTCGCGCTCCCACTTCAAAGAGCATCCAAGAGAGGGGGGCTCCCGGGGAGGGGCGCGCAGCCCAGTGGCGGCCGGCGGCCCGCGGCGCCTTTATAGCTGTCAGGCAGACGGGGAGGAACTCACACTTCCCACCAGGCCGCCCCGCCCGCGGCCGGCGCGCTTTAACCCGCTCTGCGCCTCTGGAGCGCGGCCAGGCGGCCCAGCTGCCTGCTGGCTGCCGAGCCCCGAGCCCAGAGCCGGGGGCAGGCCTCCCGGGGCCGGCACGCGGGCGGAGCCGCCGGGCTCCCGGGGGAGGTCGGGGCTGGCAGGGCCGGGGCCCCACCCCGGCCGGTCCGACCGCTTCCTCCCGGAGGGGGGCCCGCTCCTGGGGCGCCCGGGGAGGGCGTCTGGGGCGCCCGGGGAGGGGGTCTGGGGCGCCCGGGGAGGGGGTCTGGGGCGCCCGGGGAGGGGGTCTGGGGCGCCCGGGGAGGGCGTCTGGGGCGCGGGCCGCTCGGCTTCACAGGTGGGAAGAGGAGGGAGGCCCGGAGGGGAGGCTGCGGGGCCACCGCCAGCCTGGCAGGCTTTCCCGGGAGGCAGCGCTCCAGGCAGGTGGCCGGGCTGAGGGAGACCCAGGGAGGGGACAGGAGCGCCCTGGGCCCGCTGGCAGACGGCTGGGGGCCGGGCCGCCGGGGGAGGCGCGGGCGCTCTGCAGACGCGCGGGCCGGCTTGGCAGGGCCGGCCGGGCAGCCCCTGGCAGGCGGGCCGGGGCGCAGGCTCCGCTCCTGCTGAGTCAGAGTGCGGCGCGCGGCAGGGCGTGAGCGGCACGCACTCGGGGCCGCCCCCGGAGCCCGGGCGGGCGGGCAGGGTCCCCACAGTCCATCCTCCGGACAACGGAGGCACCTCTAGGGGGCGATGCCGGGCAACAATTCTTAAGGTCTTCCACGCCATTTCCTCCATCCCCCTGCCTCTGCACCCCGGGAACCAACCTGCGGTACCTGTGGTGAGCTCCTTCCACTGCCTCCTTGGGCAGCTGAGAATTCCACCCAGGAGAAAGTTCTGCGCTGTGTCTGACCACTGACAGGAAGGGTCCAGAAGGAAAGCACCCAGTAACAGCAGAAATGACAACAGCCTCTACCCTTTATTGAGTCCTCCCTATGTGCCAAAAGCCATGGGGTCAGCATTTTATCAGCGCCATTTTACACATGGGGAAACTGAGGCACAGAGGCTATCACATGACTAGGAATCTGGGACCCCAGCACTCTTGTCTGCCGTGTCCTCTTTGGCCGCTGGTTTCTTCAGAGGCAGGCGCGTGTCGTCCTCCACAGAGGCCTGGGGGAGGCCGGTCTCAAGAGTCCCACTTTCTGCTGGAAGAAGCCGAGATGTTCTGGGATGGAGACTCGAACCCAGGTCCACACTGCCCCCTGGGGTTGGCGAGCTGAAGCACAGGCGTGGTGGATCCCTGCCCCGCTGTGCCCGCACACACTCTCACACTCGTGTGCTCTCTTGCACATCCTCACTCTTACTCACACATACTTCATGTACACCCACACACTCACCAGCTCTCATACACACTCACGCACTCTCAGAAACATTCTCACACTCTCCCTCTTACACACTCTCTTACACACACACACTCTTGTGTACACTCACGTTCTCACGCTGGCTCTCATATACATACTCTCACAAATACACTCTCACACTCTTACACACTCACATACTCATGTACACCACTGGCTCTCACACACATTCACATATTCCCACAAATACACTCTCACACTCTCCCTCTCACACACCCACACACTCTCTTACACAAACCCGCACATACAGGCACAAGCGTATCCTCTCTGGGAACCTTCTGGACTTTGCCAATACCCTCCCACCAGCCAACCGCCAGGGCCCTGCCCCCTGGCACCACCCCGAGCTCCTGGCATTTCTGGCTGCCACACCAGCCAGCGCCAGGGTGACTAATGGTTTCCCTTGGGAGGCACCCCACAGCAGGCCACATCAACACCCCCAGCGTCTCCTCTTGGCTCCGCTGGGGCAGCCGGGGAACAGGCCTGTGGGCAAGCCGCCCCGGCTCTGTGACCCCTGAAGCCGTGTGACCCTCCGGGCCGCAGCTCCCTGCCCCAGCCAAATGCCCCCAGCCCCACCCCAGGAGCTTCCAGGCCTTCTCCCCCAGCGACCCCAGGGAAAGCCCCCTCAGGGCCCACAGGGAGGCCTTGGCCGCTGCTTGGCCGTGGTGGCTGGGGATTGCAGGAGGGAGGGGCTGGGAACCAAGAGAGGCCTCTGGGGGCCCCAAAGACCCTTAGGAACTCTGGGTGGGGGGCAGTGATGAGTGGCATGTGGGCAGAAAGCACCTCTCTGAAAAACACAGATTCAGCCCAGACCTCCTGGGGGACCACTGCACCGCCTCCCACAAGCCCCTGGGTGACCCCAACCCTCATGCCGTCTGGACCCCCTTCGCAGCATCCTGGAGAGGACTCGAGAGCACAGTGCCAGGGTCCTCAGGCCGCTGCAAGCGTGTGTGGTCGGCATATTCAGGCAGGGCCCACCCGGAAGGCCTGCCTGGAGAGCCCCACGCTTGGGGTTTCTGCCTTGAAGGTCTTAGCAATTTTATCATTGAATCTGTGTTTCAGAAGCGATGCCTGTGGCACACTGACCTTCAGGGCCTGGGGGTGAAGTGGTCCCATCTGCCCCCCAGGCAAGGCTCACCTGCCAGCCTGCCGGTACCTCCCAGGGCCTGTGCCACATGGGCTCAGTCCTGTGCCCCAGGAGGCCTGGGGGGCTCCGGTGCCGGGGCAGGGTACGGACCCGTCTTTCAGAAGGAGACTGTTTCTCCCAGAGCTTTCCAGGCTGTCTGAGAAGGAGCTTGGCAAACAGAAAAAGAGATACGTTTCTAAGGATGCCAAGGCGGGCCGTGGGAAGAGAAGGGAGCGGCAAGGCTGTGGGGCCAGGACGGAGGCGATTCGGGGGGGGGGAGGTCTGTTGGGCCTGAGCAGTGCGGTGTCCAGAGCAGAGCTCCCGAGAGGGCTGGGGGAGTGCGGTGGGCTGCATGCCAGGGCTCGCGGGCGTGCTGCCTCCACCCATGCCCCCAAACACCCCAGACCAGCACAGGGCCCTGGAATATCCTGGGAGCCTCCTGAGCCGACCGACCAGGGCGTCACACCCAGCAGGGGCCAGGCCACCAAGGAAACTCCAGGCCAGCTTGGAGGTGGCCACCGTGGCCGCCAGGCCCAAAAGGGGTCCAGGCCTCAGAGGGGCAGCGCCAGGGGAAGGACCAGGCGCTGTGGCAGCCCCAGCAGCCACCCCTCTACACGAGCCCCCACCCAGCCCGGGACAGAAGTCAACTTTCCCAAGGGTGATCCCTGGGACCAGCCAAGAGTGGGGCAGGGGCCCAGCGTCCACGTGCAGCCACCGGCCAGCCAGGGCCCCTTGGGCCTCTCACCTCCTGAGGGCCTGGTTTCCCTGTGTGCTAGACAAGGCCAAATGGTCCCCTCTTTTCCAGCCCAATATATAACCCAGGCAAAAGCAGGGTGGGATTTTCCCCTTCCCAAGCCCCCAGAAGCCCCTTCTTTGGGGCACCAGGTCTCCTGGAGCACCGTCTGTCAATCCCGACCCCCACAGCCCAGGACTCCCTCGGGGGGCTTTGCGCTCCCATGACCTCCAGAGATCGCCCCATGTCAGAGACTTTCACTGGGGCACGGTCACATCCCCTGAACTCTCTCTCCTGTGCCACCCAATGTCCAGGGGAAGAGGGGAAGCCAGGGGAAGGGGGCCTCGGAGCCCACACTGGGAAGGGCAGCCGCTGAGACGCCCGGCAAGCAGCTGTCCTTCAGACAATGACAGGGGCAGCTACACGTGTGGACGCATGCCGTGGGCTTGGCCACCCTGGAGCCAGGTGCCCTCTGTTCCAGGCACGACCCCCCTTTCCAGGCCCCCCTTTCCTTCCCCCCCTTTCCAGCCATGTGGCTTTGGGTAAGTGCTAACATGTCACCTGTAAAATGGGGGCAGGAGTGGTGGTCTCTCCCCGGCTAGTTGGGGGTTATATGGTTGAGGGGGGAAGGCCGGGGTGAGGGCTGCCCCTGGGTTTGCCGGGAGCTCTGTCGGCAGATGCCGAGCTGTTTTTAGCAGGCGATTTCACCCAATCCTGACGATAATCACTTCGGGTAACTGCTGTCGTCTCCAGGCAAGGAAGAAGCCGAGGCCACGATGGGGACACGGCCTGCCTGGAGCTGAGCTCCCTCGGTCTCAGGGTGCTGCCGGGCTCTCGCACCACCAGCCATTGCAGCAGGAGCAGCGGTGCACTCGGCCACCCGTGCCTGCCCAGGCACCCGCCCAGACAGAGCCCTGGGGGTGTGGGAGCAGGCCAGGCCAGCCGTGGTGTCCAGAAGCAATGCAGCGGGGACACACGGTGGTAAGCAGAGGAA
Source organism: Cabassous unicinctus (assembly GCA_029593785.1). Lineage (NCBI taxonomy): Eukaryota > Metazoa > Chordata > Mammalia > Cingulata > Chlamyphoridae > Cabassous > Cabassous unicinctus. The sequence continues at coordinate 16,759 of JAQZBX010015345.1, forward strand.
AGCAGGGCCTGCCCGGGGCTGGAGGGGAGCCAGGGGCAGGCACAGCCTTTGCGTAACTGCAGCGGAGCCGCTGGCCTGCTCCCGCTGGCCCGCCTGCCCCAGCCCTCCCAGCCCACCGCGGCGTTCCGGCTGGGAGTGCCCGGTCAGCCTCAAGCCACTCATGGCTCAGGCCACAGTTGTGGAACTGCCATTCCTGGTCCCTCACTTCCCCCATCAGAGCCCAGAAGGGGGAGGGGCTGCAGACCGCTGGGCCCGGACCACAGATGGACTCCTTTCTCCTTCTCTCTTGACCAGTAGCACCAGAAGTTTCTCTTAGGCTGAGGTTTTGACCAGTTGGGGGCAGCGCAGGCCTGTGGGCAAGGGCAGCAGGGTCCAGGCCACCCTTGGCCTCCGGCTCGCACGAGAAGCCTCCTTTACTCCCAGACCTGGAGGGAGTAAAGCTGAGTGTCTGGACAGACGGACAGACAGGCCACCCCAGGCGAGGGGCCAGTGGGCTGCTGGCGCTGCGCTTCTGTCCCGGACTGAGATTTTCCAGGTGGCCCTGGCGGCCTGGCAGTGTCCGGTGGCCTGGGAGACGGCGTCGGCAGTCACAGAGCAAAGGTCAGTGATTTCCCAGCAAGCCTGCGAAAGCCAGGAGGCAGGGTCTTCCGCCAGTCCCGGCCTCCTGACCCGCGTGCCCCACCCAGCCCCTGCCTGCCCGAGGTCCCACCCAAGAATGGCCTCGGTCCCCTGGCTGCCCAGCTTTGCCCCCCGGGGCTCCAGCAGCCATGGAGCCTGAATTCCCAGTTCCATAGGAGAAACTGGACAAGGTGACCCGGCATGCGCCGCCCCGGCCAGTCCCGGTGTCCCCTACACACCCACCCACGCGGATCCGGGACAGGGCACCTGCCACGTGGGGTCCGGCAGCCTCATGCTGCTCCTGGGGGTCTCGTCACAGGCTCAGATCCCAGCCCTGCACTGCACTGGCCCGCAGGCAGCCATTCCCCTGCCTGTCAAATGGACCGTGAGACCCCGGCTCGGAAGAGAACCCCCCGAGGGGACGTGGGCGAGCTCTGCCCTGGTCTACGGAAAGGGCCTTTGCCGAGGGCTTGCGGGAGGCCAGCCTCGGAGCCCTTCACTCTCACGGCAACCCAGGAGGGAGGTGCCCGGTGAGCTCCAGTTGGCAGACGAGGAAACTGAGGCTGAGAGGGGCCGCGGGCGCCACAGTGCCGGGGCGGGGCAGGTGTCGGAAGCGGGGGCGGCTCGGGCTCCTGATTGCCCATCGCCACCGCGGTTGCAGGCGCACGCAGAGCCACAAGCTCTCTACAGGGACGGAGGCCAGGCGCGGGGACCCCGAGAGGAGGCGTGGGGGAGCACTCGAAGCACTCCCACTTGGAGAGCAGGAGGCGACGCTGCACTGGGGGTAGAGGCTGGAGAACCGGCGGTGCTGGGCACTCAGACAGCTGCCGGGGCGGCCCCCAGCCTCCCACGCCTTTCAGCACCTCCGTAAGGCCCGGCGCTCCTGCGGCTGGGGGGCGAGGCCGGGGGCGCGCGGCTCCGCCCCTGCCGGGTCCCGCTGGGACCAGCACCACCTGCCGGGCAGAGAGGGGATCCCTCCCGGGGCTGCAGGGGGCAGGGGAGGCCAGGTCACTCCAAGACCCTGTTCCCTGCACAGGCCAGAGCGAGGGGGCAGAGGGGAGCGCCCGGGTTCCGAGGGGCTGGCGGGAGGCGTCAGGCCCTGGGGGCCAGGTCTGCCCAGGTAACTCCCTGGACCTCAGTTTCCTCCCCTGTAAAATGGGGAGGGCACAAGCCTCCACCCCACCGGCTGCCGAGAGGGGCTGGCGGATGCAGTAGGAAAAGTGCTGGCGCAGTGGCTGGCCTGTGGCCCACGTGTGTTTAAGTGGTTTTCAAGACACACACAAAAGCCTCTGGGGTTGGGAATTGGGAGGGGGCATGCCCAGCGGGGGTCAGGAAAGGCTGATGGGGGCGATATGGACAGGAGGAGGGAGGCGTGGCCTGGTGTCCTGGCAGAGGGAACGGCAAAGGACCAGTCTGGACAGCGTGTGGAGTCCTGGCTTGTCTGAGGTCAGACTGTGTGAGGGGGTGGGTTGTGGTCAGGACCCGGCGGAGCCTTGAATGGCGCAGCCAGCTCACGTCTCTGGTGGCTCAGAGCCGGCCCAGGTGAGGTCCACTCCCGCCTGGCCCGGTCCTTTGTCCCCCGTGTCTCCAGGGGCAGTGATGCCCCTAAAAGCAGCCGGCCTATCTCTCCCACCGTGTCTCCCCTCTCCCTGCTCCCTGCGCCAATCACTTCCCTGCCAAGGGAGACCTAAGCGTCATTTCATCCTGTGCAGAGGTGGACGCCTTCCCCGAGCTGGCAGGTCTCCAGGCGTCCAGGTCTCGGGCAGGAGCAGCACACAGGCGGCCTCCCACCCCCACCTCCACTCCGCGCCCCACCTCAGAGGGTGGCTCGAGTCCCGGCCTCTCCACAGAGCTCCGCCCCCCACACCAGCACCTGCCCCAGCGCTGGGCCAGTCCCTCCTCAGCGCCTTCCTCCTCCATCACTGCCACACCTGTAGCTGCAGCCCTCACTGGCCCCTGCCCTCCCCTTCCTCTCCCTCCCTTCCCCAAGCTTCCAGGCCTGGCCCCGGAGCTCACAGCTGCAGCTCACGGCCTTCGTGGCCTCCGATGAGCTGGTGTCTCACCCGGGGCCTCAGGCCCAGCCGGTTCTGGTTTTCCCGTTCGGAGAGGGGGCTGGAGCACCCAGGAGAGGGGGCAGAAAGGTGCGCTGCTCCGCCTCCTCGGGACTGTCATTCACTCTTCAGGAAAGTCATTCACCCAGGCCGTGTCTGTCGAGCGCCTCCCGTGGGCCAGGCGTGGGCGCCTCTGGTTCCAGCGATGCAGTGGGAATGCGAGTGACGCGGCCATCCCAGCCTCGGCCTCAAGGACGCAGCGTAGGAGCCGCCACCACGGTCGGGAAGGCTTCCCCGGAGCCACACGGGCATCCACCAGGACGGTGGAAGCACATTCCCGCAGGGTGGGAGCTGGTGGGAGGCTGGGGGGAGAAGGCAGGGTCCGAGGAGGGAGGAGAGGGGACGGGCCCGGGCCGAGCACCGGGTGGTGGCCCTGGGGATCCCTTGAAGGGCCTGGTGCAGGAGGACAAAGTGACCAGACATGTCAAGACGGACCTTCGTTGCCCACAGCAGCAACTGGCTCTGGCCAACCTAAGACAAAACAGAGATTTCTGGAAGGAAAAGCAGAGCCGGCAGGCCCCAGGAAGAGGGGACGATCCGGCAGCCTCTCTTTGAGGCGCCGCCATAGAGAGGGCATGCATCGCTGGGCCTCGCTCCCGCCATCCCTGCACTCCCGGGGGAAAGCGGTGGTTTGTCCAGGGAGTGGAATACCACCCAGAAGCAAAAGGGGGAGGCCAGGCCCAGGAGTCCTGCCTGGCTCCTTTCACGTGGGGTTCCAGGCAGGCAAAGCCAGGGTGGTGGCTGCCTCCCTGGGCAGATTCAGGAAAAGGGCACCAGGGACCGTCCTGGGGCGATGGCTCCTGGGAGGTGGGGGAGGGAGGGATGCATGTGGATATACTTGACAAAACTCATCATTCTGTAACTTTAAATCTGTGCATTCCGTAAGTAAATTATACCACATGAGAGAAAAAAAGAGCTGGAAGTAAAAGCCATTCCAGTGCTGTCAATCAATCAACAAGTCCACCCATCCATGCAGGAAGAGTCTGCCTGGGTAGCTCTGGCCAATGCTGATTCCTAGGCCAGGAGATCATGGGGCATCCTGCCAGATGGTTCCCCCAAGACCTCTTGCAACCAGGGAAGGTAATTCCCCAAAGGAGGTCAGGGAGCTATTATTAGAAGAGGGAGGAAATGCTGAGAGCACAAACCCCAGTCTTGTGCTTTGTGCACTAAGAGATTTTCCTGGTCTGTTTACTTAAGGTGTGAAACAATGTAGCCGAGTAGTAAAGAATGTCAGTTTCATTCATCTGGTCACCACCGAAACCTGTGTGGAGCAAGAGCAGGCTAGTACCAGATGTATGCAGGCTGGTAAAGGGTGGAAGTTATCTGCAAGTCCTTTTAGCAATTAGAATTGGCTAAATCTTGAGTTTCTTCTCTCGCGCCACCCATGGGACCCAAGGCCTGAGCAGCAGAGCCCCTGAACTTCTAATTCTGGGCTCTCAACCGCCCTGGTGAGAGGGCCAGGGTGGGAAATGGCTGGAAGTCGAGGATGGTACTGATGGGTTCTTTTCTCAGAGAAAAGAAGTATGGTCTCCTTGAATCAGCTCCTCTGGACTCCCCCCCCAAAAAAAAAGTGAGAAACAAGTGCCTGGCCACGTGGGCCACCAGCTGTCGGACCCTCTCCATGTGTCGCTGGGTATTTCACACATGCCACGCCTCCCTTCAGGGTATTTGGACAGCTCGGTGCAGCTGCCTTCAGAGCCCCTGGAAGGGGAGCAGGCCTTGTCCCGTCCCTTTTCTCTTTCTTGGAGGCCTTCCTCCTCGGCCCATGGGGACCCTTGTGGCCAAATTGCTGCTGCCCACCCTTAGCAGCCTGGCCTTCCTCCCCACGGTCAGCATTGCTGCCAGGAGGCGGTTCCACATGGAAGCCATGATCTACCTCTTTACCATGTTCTTCGTGGCGGTGAGTCTGGGGCTGGGGGAGGGGCGCTCTCCTGGAGGTGGGAGAGAGGGGCTGTCTTTCCACCACTTTTCTTTTGTTGAGCGCTGAAGAAAAGTGATATTTGGAGGCAAAAGAAAGAGCCCAGGGTGGGGGTCAGGAGACCAGGATCCCAGGCGTGGCTCCAAGAGGGGTTTGGAGAAGGCGATCCCCCTCTCTGCACCTCAGTTTCCCCTCTGTGCGGGGAGATGTGTCCTAGCTGACACCGTTGAGCCCAGGAGTTGTTCTGCGGCCACTACCACATGTGAGTGAGAGGAAGCCCTTCTAGGGTGGCCCCTTTCTCTGCCACTGGAGACCACCCGAATCTGCCCCCCACGCCAGGCTCCCCTCCCCCATCTCTTTCCCAGCTGCACCCCTACAGCAGCTGAGCAGGGAGGAGAGGCATAAGCCAGGTTTCGGACATGTGTGGGGCCCGGGTGCATCCGAGTCCAGAATTCTGGAGCTGCCCCCAGACCAGGGAGCCTCTCTGGGCCCCTCTTTTCCTTTCTCTTTATACGGCTGGCTGATGCCCTCTGCCTCCCGTGCGATAGTTTCTGGGTAGCTGTCATTGGCTCCTTTTGTCTGTTGAGGAGGTTAAGTAGGGCAGCTGGCACCCTCTCTGGCTTCCTCTGTGTCCATTTCCGGTCCTCTGCCTCTCCCTCGTGCTGCCTGGTCTTGTCCACCTCTCTGTGTCCATGCCTCAGCTTCTCTCTGCCTCCCTGTGTGTCTCCCTCCCACTATCTTTCTCTTCTTTTTTTTTCTCTCTCTAGTTTCCCTCTGCCTGTGTGTTTCTTTTCTTTCTCTCCATCTATGCCTGGAACTCTATCCCCATGGAATTAGCTCTTTGTAGAGCTCCTGCCTCTCCCTCTCTGGCTTTGTCCCCTCCTCCCCCTTATGCACCTCCCCCGCTCTCTCATCCATCCCCCCCTCATCCATCCATCTCTCTAGCTAACCACTACCTACTTATCTACCTGTCACCCATCAACCTGTTTTCTGCCCTCCACCTACCTATCATCTACCTGTCTATGCACCTGCCTCTATCAACCACTGTCATCATCATCTACATCCTAGTCTCCCACCCCCGTCCTTCTCTGAGTCTACCTCTCTCATCTTCCATCAGACCCATCCTTCACCTACAGCCCAGTCCCCCGTGGGGCCTGTGCCGGGGAGGCCAGCGGTCCACCCACACTTCTTCACATGGACCAACCAGCCTCCCCTCCCCCAGCAGGCATGCCCTTGGGGGTGAGAGCATCGGGGGGCGTGTGTACACACATAGGGGAGCCCTGGGCGGGCGCGGTGGATAAACACACGCATGTGTTTGCAGACCTGTTCCCACGGCACGCCTGCATGCTGGGCAGGCCGCGGCCCAGGCCTTCCCGCAACAGGAGGAGGGGGTGGGAGTGGGGGGGCACGCAGCCCCCCGCCCTGTGGTCCTCCGGAGAGAACAGTGACCTGGGTCAGGCCGGGTCCTTTGAGGGCTTCTGACCCCACCTCTGGGTGGGGAGACGTCAGTGGCGAACATGTCATTTACTGGGTCGGGGCGGGGTTGGGTTAGTGGTGGGTGCCAGGAGCTGGGTATTATGGTTCGCATTTAACAGGGGAGGAAACTGAGGCCAGAGACAGGCAAGCCCCCTGCGTCAGACACGCCTCTGAAGCATTTTGCCGAACGCCATCGCATTGCGCCTCGCGGGACCCCAGCTTGGGTAGGGCTGAGCAGTCCATCTGACTGATAAGAAACGGAGGCCCGGCAAGGAGACAGGGCTTCTCTGGGGGTGCCAGGGCCTGAGGGCTGGGGAGCGAGGATGGGGGCTCACCCCAGGCCCACGTTAGACCCAGCCAGGAAAGGACAGGCGCCGACCAGGCCACCCCACCCTGCCGGGCTGGCCCCACAGCTGCTCTGCGGCCAGCCTCAGAGGCCTCCCGGCCCCACCCCGCCCCGCCCCGAGTGGCAGAGGCAGCTGGCGCCTGTGACCAGCAACTCCAGTCCCAACACCACTCTCTGACCCTTTCTCCCAAAACCCCGCGTTGCACCATCGCAAGCTCTGCCTCCCGAATGGCTTCGGGAGGCATCCCCAACGATGGCAGTCACGCTTCAGGGTTGGACCCCATGCCAGGTGCCTTGCCACACAGACCCCCTTCCCCTCCCTGGGGAGGGGGTACTCACCTCCCATTTGACAGAGGAGGCCCAGAGCGGTCAGCCACGGGCCCACTCTCACACGGCAAGGGCCACCCTGTCAGACTCCAGAGCCGGTGCTCTCGCCACCGAGCCCCCCAGCTCAGCAGGGGCTGCCCCGAGTCAGAAGATGGAGGTTGGCCTCAGAGGCTGGAGGCCCGGGGTCCAAAGCACCGTTCTGCCCGGCCTCCCTGGGCAGGGCGTGCTGCGCTGGGCTCGTCTTCACCACCTGCCGTCCCACACGCAGGATGGACCGAGGGCTCGGGGGAGACGTGAGGCCTGCAGACCCTGCCCTCATGCAGCATTTACTGAGCGCCACTGTAGGGCTGTTCTATTCCGGGAGCTGGGGTCATGAGACAAACGTCAGAGATTGCCCAGCATCACACGGAGATTGCGTTCGGTATTGTACATGCTGATCTGCACTGCAGAGGAGAGGCCCGGGGTGTGAAGACAGCACAGGATGGGAGGTGGGACTGGGAGGCAGGTGGGGTTCCAGGAGGAGCCAGGAGAACAGGGGAAGAACGTCTGTGCCACTCCAGCCGCAGCCAGGAATCTCTATTCAACAGAGATTTGAAAACCTTGATCAAGCCGCTCCTGAAGCTCCCCTTTCCCGAGCAGAATGGCCATTTCCACCACCTGGCTGCTCAGCTCTAGCCTCTTCTCTGCCAAGGTCACTTCAAAGAGTGCAGCCTCCAAAGCCCAGCACAGTTCTCTGGGTTGGGCTGACCAGAACAGAGAGAATCAGGACCGTCTCCTCCTTGTTCTGGACATATATACCTCTATTTATGCCTCCCAGGCCCACCCTAACTTTAGGCGGCTTACCGTCCTAATCAGTAGGCTCTCTTAACAGACCCCCACTTGCTCAGCTTGCCAGCGTCCCTGGGGCCCCCACTCCCTCTGTGACAGCCCCCAGCCTCGGGCTGCTCCAGCACCCCAGCTCTCTCCTACCGTTGTGCTGGCCTGCATGCCCGTCTGTGCCAGTTGGACTTGTCAAAACCATTGTGTCGTGTAATTAAATATTACTGAAAGCAGTGAAACGTGAAGAGGAAAGGCAGAGTTTTCTGCCGTAAGAGCTAAGTGGACTGCGTGGAAAATCCTGCGCAGGCATTCTGCTTCCACGCTTGCTAGGAAGTTAGACGTGGGAGGCCACAGAAAGGGGGGACACAGGCGCACCTAAAATTCTGCATTAAGCGCCATCTTCCTGTGCTTAAAAGCAGCAGAAAAGGAACAGTCCAGACCGGCAGTTCTCAAAGTGTGGTCCCTGCCAGCCCAAGGGCAGCAGCGGCGCCCGGGACCGTGAGAGAGGCCGACCTCTCTGCCCACCCCCGTCCTACTGAAGCAGCGCCCCTTGGGGGTGGGGGGTGGGCAGCAGCCTGTCGCCAAGTCCGGGACGGGCTGCGGCGTAGGTGGCTGCCTCGCTGGGCGGCTCGTGCAGGCGGCCGGCTCCCTCCGCAGAGAGGCTTTGGCCTCGCCTCCAAAGATGAGCTGACAAAGGCCCACCCGTGCACTTTTAGCCGAACGGCTTGGGGAGGGTTCGCGCAGGCCGTGCTTCAGGGTCCCCCACCTAGGTGAGCCCCAGCCTCGGGCCAGTCGTGCCGGAGGGGCAGTCGCTGAGCCCACAGCGCGTCCCAGGCAGCAAGCCCTGCCTGCCTCCCCCCAGATGGTTTTGTTTCATCCTCACAAGTCCTGGGAGGGAAACCCTCGGCAGCACCCTAGTGTCTCATGTGGGGAAACCGAGGCACGGAGCGGTCTCCCAGCTAGCGAGCGGCCTGTCGCCGGGGTCCCGCCCTTGGCCGCGGCCCCCACTGCCCTCCCTGCCCCTGATGCTGGGTGTGGTCTCCTGGCAGCTCCACCACGCCTGCAGCGGGCCCGGCCTGGCCGTGCTCTGCATCATGCGCCAAGACCTCCTGGAGCACTTCAGCGTCTACGGGACAGCCCTGAGCATGTGGGTCTCTCTGATGGGTGAGTGGCCCCTCGACCCAGCCCCCGGCGACACCTGCCAGCCGGCCCCCAGCACTGGCCCAGCTCGCCAGCCCCACGCCCGGACCCCGCAGCCCCGGAGCCTCCTCCCCCTCCCGGTTCCCGAGACGCGCTTGACCCATGAAAAAGCAGCAGCTCTCACAGGCGCCGGCTCCCATTCCTCTGGTCCTTTTCAAATTACCCGGTTAATAAATGCTTGTTACGACAAATGCCAACAGCAGGGGAGTACAGAGGGCAAAGCGAAAGCCCTTCCGCCCCTCTCTCCCGCTGGGGGTTTGGCCTCCGGGACCCTTCTCGAGGTTTATGCAAACAATCACATGCATGCATAATTTTCAGTTCAGGGTTTTTATGAAGATGAGATTCTTCCAAAGCCCATGGTTCTGAAAATGGTTTTTTCCCTCCCACTTAACATTGTCTCGTGGCCACTGTTAAATGTCAGGACGTACCAGCCCCTCTGGCGGACTCGGGGTGCTTTCCCACGCCCTGTCCTGTATCTTTGTGTCTTCTGGGGCATGGATGGCACCTGTGCGTTTGGGGGCGCCTCTTGGCCCTGCCTGTCCTTTCAAACCTCGGGGACCGGGCTGGGCTTTGGGGTCCCTCTGGCTGAGGGGACAGCACCCCGGATGCCTCCGAGACCCACCTGGGGGCGCAGCGGGCTGGGTGGGAGAGGCCGCCTCACTGCCCTGCCTCCCCTCCCCGGCCCCCCAGCCCTGGCCGACTTCGACGAGCCCAGGAGGTCGACGGCGGTGATGCTGGGCGTGCTGACCATCGCCGTGCGCGTCTACCAGGACCACTGGGGCTACGGGGTGTACTCGGGCCCCATCGGCACCGCCGTCCTCATCATCGCAGCCAAGTGGGTGCGTGCGGGCCAGGCAGGGGCGGGCGCGGGAGGGCCTCCCACCTTGGGCTGCCCACGAGCCCCCCGCCCTCGTGGGCAGGCCGGCCGCACACACACTTTCAGCTAAAACACGCAAGTGACCGTCAGGTGACACCCGCTTGGCCTCTTGTCTCTGTTCACCAGCTCTGGACCTGACCCAAGTGCCTGACCCCTCGGCCTCAGTTTACACCTCTGTGAAGAGGGTATTACCATGTGACCCAGTGCCCACCTCTCAGGGTTCCTTCAAAGACCCACTGAGCCAATGGGCTCATGTACCTGGCAAGGGGCCTGGCTTCCAGTGTGTTCTGAACTAGGAGCTAATTATCATTATCATCAATTATTACTACCAGTATTAGTGAAGAGAAGGGCTACTCTAGAGACACAAATGGCCTGGGTTAATCTGGGCAGGCTTCCTGGAAGAGGTGAGCCTTGAGCTCAGTTCTAATGAGGAGGGAAGATGAAATGGCTCGTGAGTATAAAAGCAGCATCTCCAACCCCAGTGCCCCTGCCTTGCTGAGCACCCCAGGGGCCTGGCAGCCCGTGAGGCCCCTCACTCATGGTCTGCAATCTCCACAGCACCCACTGTCCTTCCAGCACTCTCCTAGCTGCAGAGATGGGAAACGCCCTACGCTAGCCCAAGCTAAAGACAGACATTAGGGCAGGAGGGACCCAGGGGCCTGTCCTGGGACCCGAGAGTAGGGACCGGAACACAGTGCTGGAAAGCTGGCAGGCCTGAGGCTGGCCCTGCCCTGCAAGCCAGCAGGGTCTCGGGGGAGGCCCGGGCCCCAGGCTGAGTCCCTCCAAATTTCACCTGCCTTGGAGCACCAGCTGGAAGCCCAGGCCCCCAAGTCCGAGCAATAGGAGGGGATTTGGTTTGGCCCAGCCCGGGCTGCACACCCAACCCAGGTCTGTGAGCAGACCAGGAGGGCAGGGCCTCTGGGTATAAACCGCACTGGGGCAGGGTGGGTAGGCAGAGGGCGCCCCCGGCCCACCTCCTGGCTGGCGCAGGGAGAAGAAAGCTCCAGCAGCGAGCCTTCAAAGCGCGTCCCACTCATCTCCGCACACAAGTTGCAAAGGACACTTCCTGCCGCTGGCTTCGTGCGGAAGCTAAGGCACAGGGGGCTCGACGGCTCACAGCACGTCACGGCAGGATGGTGGCCGCGCCGGGGTCGGCTTCTCAAGCGGGAAGCAGGGGAAGCAGATGTTTCCCACTCACACGTGGGGAGTCCAAGCTACAAGGCCGGGGCTGACCCGGGAGACCCCGCCAGGCTGCCCTGCGAGGGCAGAAGACGTGTGTCGGCATCTGCCTGGCCTTGACCGACGTAGGGTCGTGCGAATCGACGTGCTGGACTGCGTCGACCCCGAGGTCTTGATTCGGGTGCTCGGGCTCATTCCCCAGCCAGAAATAGGCACGAAGGCCTCTTGGTCTGGCCTGGGGCTCCTGACTCCTGCCAGTCTTGGGGGCCTGCACCGGAAGCTGGACGTTGGTGAGCCAGGATGAAATGCACTTGTGAGCTTCCCCACGACGTGCCACAGAGACGTCCATGGGCCTGGGGCTGCGGATTTGACCAGAGGGACAGGGCACAGGCCACCCGCCTCCCTGCAGCTGGAGCTCATGTTGTGTTTTCTAGACCATTTAACGTGGCGTTTACTTTGGATTTTCAAAGGCAGTTGTTTCCTGGAATGAGGATGGATTTTTCTCCTGGAGGCTTGTCCCTCTGCGTGACCAGCTTGCGGACAGCATCCCTCGGGGGGGGGGGCTGCAGGCCCGCTCCCGGCCCTGGGCAGGTGCCTCCCCTCTCAGGGTAACTGCCGAGGTCACGGAATTGGCAGGCACGGTCACCCAGACCGAGCGCCCCATCTGGCTGTACCCCCACCTCCCTGCACGATTAGCCGTCCTCGGTTCCTCGACAGCCAACATCATTTCATAACCCTTTGGTGACCAAGCTGATCACACCCCGCATGAGGCTGTGTGTGGTCTTTTTCCCCCGTGTGAAGCTCATAGGTTTTGTGCACTCGTGGTTGTGTGTGATTGGGGGTGGGGGCTACCCCAGGCCCACCGGGGCACTCACGCAACAGACCAGGGGTGCCGCAATTTATGTCACCAAAACCCAAACCATCCTGAATTCCAAACCCCTCTGGTCCAAAGGGTTTGGGTTTCAGGGACAGGGACCTGCTTTTTTCCAGTTGTAACCCATTTTTTAAACCTCAGATGCCTATTGGAGCCTTACTCTAAACACTGGTTTCTGTGAGGTCACACTTTTAACAGGCTGCTTACGGTTTTCTAATAAACACGGAAGTAAGTCCATTAGCAATGAAAGCAAATGGCCTTTGTCCATCTGCCAACTACATTTGTCCCACAGACCACCATGCGTGCAGCCCCCATGGGGGCTCCCAGAAGCTGGGGTCCAGCAGCCAAAAGGCTTCACTCACCAGAACTGGGGTCAAACCCCGGCACGGCCTGCACTAGCAGTTTGTCCGAGCCTCGCTCCTGTGCTCGCGGCCGGGCTGGCGAGCTGCACGCAGGAACGGGATTCGGCAGTGATCCTGAGCGCACTGGTGAGTCCACTGGGGTCGACGCAGTCCAGCGCAGTGATTCGCACGACCCCACGTCGGTCAAGGTGAGGCAGAGGCCAACACACATCTTCTCCACTCACAGCGCAGCTTGGCGGGGTCTCCCGGGTCAGCCCCGGCCTCGTAGCTTGGACTCCCCCATGCGTGTGGGAAAATCCCCACGTTCAAGTGGGAAACTCCCCACGTTCAAGTGGGAAACCTCTCCTTTCCCTGCTTCCCGCTTGAGAAGTCGATTCTGGCACGGCCACCGTCCTGCCGTGGCGTGTTGAGTCATCGAGCCCTCTGGGCCTCGGCTACTGCGTGAAGCAAGTGGTGAAATAAACCCTCTAGTCCTTGGGCGTAGAGATGATGGGACCTGCCTTGAAAGCTCGCTGCTGGAACTTTCTTCTCCCTGCGCCAGCCGGGAGACGGGTGAGTGGGAGCCCTCTGCCCACCCACCCCAGGCCGAGCGCTTGCCTGAGAGCGTTCCTGTGCCACCCCGTCCCCCCCAGCTGCAGAAGATGAAGGAGAAGAAAGGCCTGTACCCTGACAAGAGCGTCTACACCCAGCAGGTCGGCCCCGGGCTCTGCTTTGGGGCGCTGGCCCTGATGCTGCGCTTCTTCTTCGAGGTACCGTGCCCTGCGCCAACACCCCAGCCTAGAAGCCCCCCGCAGCACCCCGTCTCAGCTGGGGGCACGGGGCCGCTGCCCTCACGGCAAGTCTCCGGGATGTCCTTGAGCCCGGCCGGCCAAGGTCAGGCCTCACCTTCCCGCTGATGCTTTTAATCCCACTGCAACGTGGGGCTCCTTCAGCAGCCAGGCAGCCCCTCCTTCGCCGGCATCACCGTGTGCCCTGTGGGGGGCTGGGGGGGTCACAGAGGCAAGGGACGCTGTCCTGCCTTCAGAGAGCGAGCAGCTGAGACGAGCCTGGAAGGGGCCTGTGGCCTGCGCCCCACACGGATACCCCCAGCGGATAATTGCAGGAGAGGGAG